>WNWK01006315.1:0-30000 GCA_009830355.1 Cherax destructor
AAGTAGTTAGTGTAGTAAGTTTAGTGTAGTTAGTGGTGTAGTTAGTGTAGTGTATTTAGTGAAGTTAGTGTAAGGGGAATAGTTATATAGCTGGACTGGTGCTTCCACTCAGATTTATATGTAGTATGCATATATATATATATATATATATATATATATATATATATATAAATTGTGGGACCCATAGCCTCGGAGAAGTGGATAAAAAGGCTTCAAGGAAGAATATTTGGATTTCTTCCTGAAGCCATTTGAATATTCCACTTCTACCACCCCATCTTTTCATTCTTTTTTTTACCAATAGGTATATTTTATTACATAATATGGTACAATAGATTTAAGAGATACATTGTTGATATAAAGATGACATATACAGTACACGAGGTGTGAGATACATGTCTAGTACACACTGTTACATGTTTGTCACTGATTATAATGCGAAAATCTCATCCAGCTCCTCAGAGCTGGGGCGCGTGCCCAGAATACAGCATGCATTACCCCTCTGAACAGCAGCGCTGAGTCGCTGGAACAGAAAACTAGCTGCCCTGGGATCCCTAATTACCCTGTTGAGTCTTTTGCCCAGCTCCTTGAGGAACTTAGATGCACTCTTTCCCCATGAGCCAAGGGTCTCTGAGCCTATGGGAACAAACATATAATGATGGGTAAGTTCTCCATATTTTCTCGACTTTTGGGACCCCCTGAAGGTGGCAGCTGGTGTATTGCAGATAGGTGTCAGCCAAGGTAGATGCACATGTGTAGTCCCACACCACCTGCTTGCCGTCTGTCCAGGCTTGAAGGGTGAGACCATCTGGACGCTTTTGGCTGCCATCAGATCTGCATAGTTGGGGTGGCTCCCTTACTGCTGGGCATCCGGCTGTTGTGAGGCTCCTCTTGATAATGTTATTAACCTCTTCATGTCTTGCAATCTTTCCCTCGGATTTACGACACACAGGACCATGGTACCCGAATCGGTCTGCTGCTTCACTGCCACAAATACACCTGTGTTCGGCGAGAATAGGGGCGGCAAGTCGAAGGGCAACACCAATGCGGATGGTCTGTGGGTCGAGGCGTGTGCCAAGGCTGGAGTTGGGAACAGCCAACAGAAAGTCCCTTGCATGAGGAACTCTCACTGCAAGGAGGCGGGCTCTATCCTTCCCTGACACGCTTTGAAGCATTGTTGAGACTATATTCTCTACTATTGGGCCATCCCAGTGTGACTGTTTGTAGTTGTTGGGAGGAGCAGGCCTGGTTTCAGAGCCTGTTAGATTATCCCAGATCCTGGCTCCGTCAATGAACTCTTGGTCATGGATTCCAATCGTGTCCCTAAAATGTTCAGGGAGAATCGTTGTTACAAGTCCTCTGGATGCAATGCATGGAGACAGGAAAGCAGGTAGATCAGTCTGAGATGACTTGCGGACACCAATGCCTCCTAGTCTGACTGGGAGTGTAGCTTGGTCCCACTGCCCATCTTCTAGAGTAAGGTTAAGTACTTTAGTAAAGATCTGCCTCAGGATACTGTCATAGTTTGGCTTAAATAGCAACGCTCTTCTTGCCTAATAAGGCAAGCGAAAATTTGTGTATGCAATAATTTCGCAAAAATTATTCTGAACCTAACGAAAAAAATACACTTCATTGTGTTTGTTCATTATTAAATTTTTGTAAACTTATCTAAAATATATTTAGTTGGATTAGATTAAATTCAATTACGCTTGTTATAATAAGGTTAGGTAAGTTTTCTAAGGTTCTTTTGGTACAAAATTATTAATTTTTACATTAACATAAATGAAAAATATATCTTTAAACGAATAAGAGAAAATTTGACCAATTTTAAAAATTGACCAATTTTACCTATTCGTTGTGTGAGTGTAACTATTTTCAATACAAAGACTCATAGTCATTGGTATTGTTAAAGAATTTTTGGAAGTGAAAATGGGCAGGAGACACTGGCGGACAAAAACCCAAAGGGTCCTCGCTCAGGGTGTGTAAATGATGTAATTTCTCAATTATTACCATCTAGGGTAGATGTCGTGACCAAGGTGGTCAGTCCCTGGAATTATTAATTGCATACTGGGTGGCTGTCGCACTCACAAACAAACACACACACACACACACACACACACACACACACACACACACACACACACGTCTCACTTCAGCCACACAGTGACACACTTCACTGTTGACATACTTTCATTGCTACTCTCGCTCTCTTGCACTCTAACCCTTGGACTCTGACCCCCTATTGTACTCTAACCCTTGGACTCTGACCCCTCTTGTGCTCTAACCCTTGGACTCTGACCTTCTCTTGCATTCTAACCCTTGGACTCTGACCCCCTCTTGTACTCTAACCCTTGGACTCTGACCTTCTCTTGCATTCTAACCCTTGGACTCTGACCCCCTCTTGTACTCTAACCCTTGGACTCTGGCCCCTCTTGTGCTCTAACCCTTGGACTCTGACCTTCTCTTGCATTCTAACACTTGGACTCTGACCCCCTCTTGTACTCTAACCATTGGACTCTGTCCCCCTCTTGTACTCTAACGATTGGACTCTGACCTTCTCTTGCATTCTAATCCTTGGACTCTGACCCCATATTGTATCTTGACCCTTGGATTCTGACCCCTCTTGTACTCTAAGCCTTGGACTCTGACCCCCTCTTGTACTCTAACCTTTGGACTCTGACCCCCTCTTGTGCTCTAACCCTTGGACTCTGACCCCCTCTTGTGCTCTAACCCTTGGACTCTGACCCCCTCTTGTGCTCTAACCCTTGGACTCTGACCCCTTTCTTGTGCTCTAACCCTTGGACTCTGACCTTCTCTTGCATTCTAACCCTTGGACTATGACCCTCTTTTGTACTCTGACCCTTGGACTCTGACCCCTCTTGTGCTCTAACCCTTGGACTCTGACCTTCTCTTGCATTCTAACCCTTGGACTATGACCCCCTTTTGTGCTCTAACCCTTGGACTCTGACCCCTCTTGTGCTCTAACCCTTGGACTCTGACCTTCTCTTGCACTCCGACTCTTTCTTTCACTGTCTCCACAATCTGGACATAATGCGCAGCAGTTCCCATATCCACATGACCACGCTGACGAATAAAAGACGGAGGATCGAGCCTCCACCACGTCTCTCGCGCGGAATGACCCACGTGGGCTTAGCGCTTCGCCGTCTTCAGTGTTTCTTCCGTCCACTGGATTTGCAAAAAAAAAAAAAAAAACACTTTCTGGCGAAACGCCTCGTCACTAGAGATGCGCAGGTGTTGCGCAGGTGTTGTTCATGTTAAAGATGCGCAGGTGTTGCGCATGTTAAAGATGCGCAGGTGTTGTTCATGTTAAAGATGCGCAGGTATTACGCATGTTAAAGATGCGCAGGTGTTTTATTTCTGAACTTGTATTTTATCGTATGTGGTTCAGGTGTTTTATGTGTATAATGATGTATAACTGTTTATATCAAGTGACTGACTGGCAAGATCTTACAGTTGACTGACAGATAAGATCTTACAAATGACTGATACATATGATCTTATAAGAACATAAGAACATAAGAAAGGAGGAACACTGCAGCAGGCCTGTTGGCCTATACTAGGCAGGTCCTTCACAATCCGTCCCACTAACAGAATATTTGCTCAACCCAATTTTCAATGCTACCCAAGAAATAAGCTTTGACAATTCTACCCACTCATGTGCGAGTCCCACTCAAATCCAACCCCTCTCACTCATGAATTTATCCAACCTAAATTTGAAACTACCCAAGGTCCTAGCTTCAATAACCCTACTAGGCAGACTGTTCCACTCATCAACTACCCTATTTCCAAACCAATACTTTCCTATATCCTTTCTAAATCTAAACTTATCTAACTTGAATCCATTATTGCGGGTTCTCTCTTGGAGAGATATCCTCAAGACCTTATTTATATCCCCTTTGTTAATACCCATTTTCCACTTGTATACCTCGATCATGTCTCCCTCATTCTACGTCTTACAAGTGAATGTAATTTTAGGGTCTTCAATCTTTCTTCGTAAGGAAGATTTCTAATGCTATGTATTAATTTAGTCATTCTACGCTGAATGTTTTCTAACGAATTTATGTCCATTCTGTAATATGGAGACCAGAACTGAGCTGCGTAATCTAGGTGAGGCCTTACTAATGATGTATAAAGCTGTAATATAACCTCTGGACTTCTGTTGCTAACACTCTTGATATAAATCCCAGTAATCTATTTGCCTTATTACGTACGCTTAGGCATTGCTGTCTTGGTTTAAGGTTGCTGCTTACCATCACCCCCAAGTCCTTCTCGCAATCTGTATGGCTAAGTTCTACGTTATTTAACTTATAAGTGCTTGGGTTATGGACACTCCCGAGCTTCAGAACCTTGCATTTATCTACATTGAACTGCATCTGCCACTTTTCTGACCACGAATTAAGTTTGTCTAAATCTTCCTGAAGTTCTATGACATCTATGTTTGAATCAATTATCCTACCTATCTTCGTGTCGTCGGCGAATTTGCTCATATCACTAGTAATTCCCTCATCAAGGTCATTGATATATATTATAAATAACAATGGGCCTAAGACTGATCCCTGTGGAACACCACTTGTTACAAGTCCCCATTCGGATTTAACCCCATTTATGCACACTCTCTGCTTCCTATTGGTGAGCCATGACTCGATCCATGACAGCACTTTTCCCCCAATGCCATGAGCTGCCACTTTCTTTAATAGTCTCTGGTGCGGTACTCTATCAAAAGCCTTACTAAAGTCTAAATAAACAATATCGAATTCTTTATCGTGATCAACAGCCTCAAAAGCTTTACTGAAGAAGGTTAATAAATTAGATAGGCAGGAACGGCCCTCGTGAATCCATGCTGGGTATCATTAATCAAATTATGGTTATCTAGATGGCTTCTAATAATATCAGCTATAATTGACTCTAGTAATTTGCCTACAATTGAGGTCAGGCTTATTGGGCGGTAGTTTGACGGTAGTGACTTGTCCCCTGCTTTAAAAATAGGAATTACATTAGCCATCTTCCACATATCAGACACTACACCTGTTTGAAGAGATAAATTAAAAATGTTAGATATTGGTTCACAGAGTTCCATTTTGCATTCCTTAAGAACCCTTGCAAAAGCTCATCAGGACCCGGCGATTTATTTTGTTTCAGTCGGTCCAGCTGTTTCATAATCATTTCGCTAGTGACTGTGATATTACATAATTTATCTTCTTCTGGGCCTCTGTAAAAATTAATTACTGGGATATTATTAATGTCTTCCTGTGTGAAAACCGAGAGAAAATAATTATTAAAAATAGAGCACATATCATTCTCCTTGTCAGTAAGATGCCCAAAGTTATTTTTAAGGGGACCTATCTTATCCCTAACTTTTGTTCTATAAACCTGGAAAAACTTTTGGGTTAGTTTTGAATCCCTAGCAACTTTAATTTCATAGTCCCGTTTAGCTTTTCTTATTCCCTTTTAACGTCCCTCTTAAAGTCAGTATACTGATTTATAAGATGACCCTCACCTCTTTTTATGCGCCTATAAATTCCTTTCTTCTGCCCTAAAAGATATTTGAGCCTATTATTCATCCATTTTGGGTCATTTCTACTTGATCTAATTTCTTTATACGGTATAAATGTTCTTTGGGCAGCCTGTATAGTGTTAAGAAAACTGTCATATTGATACCTCTCTTCTTCACCCCAGTCCACAGTTGATAAGTGTTCTCTAAGTCCATTATAATCTGCTAAGCGAAAATCTGGGACCATTACTGAATTATCCCTACTATCATACATCCATTCAATGCTAAAGGTAATTGACTTGTGGTCGCTTGAGCCGAGTTCCTCTGTAATTTCTAAATTATTAACAAGGGTTTCTTGCTTGCCAGAACCAAGTCAAGTAGGTTATTTCCCCTTGTAGGTTCTGTTACAAACTGCTTCAAAAGCAATCCTGAACTACTTCTAAAAAGTCGTTAGATTCTAAATTCCCTGTCATGAAATTCCAATCAATCTGACTAAAGTTAAAGTCCCTAGAATTACTACGTTATCGTGTCTTGTGGCCTTAACAATTTCCTCCCAAAGTAGTCTCCCTTGTTCCCTATCTAAGTTTGGAGGACGGTAAATCACGCCTAAAATCAATTTTCACACCCTCTGAAAATTCTATCCAGACAGACTCTGTATGTGTTAATTCAGACTTTATACCCGTTTTTATGCAACAATTTAAATGATCACGGACATAGAGTGCCACCCACCCCCTTTCCCGATACTTCTGTCTACTTGGAACAATTTAAAACCCTGAATGTGACATTCGGCAGGCAAGTCCCGATTTTTCATATTAAACCATGTCTCAGTTATTGCAAAAACATCAATATTACCCGTACTTGCAACTAATCTCAACTCGTCCATCTTATTCCTAGCACTACGACTATTGGTGTAAATATATTTAGAGACCCTCCTTTCTCTTTACCCTTCCTGCTCATCTCTGTTTTTCCACTATACCTATTACTGTCCTTGTCATCTAGTGTCACTAGCTTTCCACTATCCACCTTATTCTGCCTATTACTAGTTCTCCTACAACTTATAATATTACTACACTGGGACTTCTCTGTTTTCCCCCCAAAACCCATACCACTAACTATTTCTAGTTTAAAGCCCTAACAGCTCCCTCCACTGCAGTTGCCAGTGCCCCCACCCCAGACCTGGATAAGTGAACCCCATCCCTGGCATACATGTCATTTCTGCCATAGAAGAGGTCCCAGTTGTCAATGAATGTTACTGAATTTTCCTTACAGTATTTGTCCAGCCAGCAATTGACACCAATTGCCCTGGACAGCCATTCATTTCCAACTCCTCTCCTTGGCAAAATACCACATATGACAGGGTTCCCACCCTTCTTCCTAATTATGTCTATTGCTGACCTAAACCTGCTAGTCAGGTCCTCACTCCTACGTCTGCCAACATCGTTGCCTCCAGCACTGAGACAGATAATAGGATTGCTCCCATTACCTCTCATGATGTCGTCCAGACGGCTAACAAGAAGGCATAACTGAGTTCCTTATGGAAGCTGACAGACCCACTCTGTTTATAATCTATTGTCATGAGCAGCCAGCTGGTGTAGCTGACACAGCTGGTGTAGCTGACATACCTGGTGTAGCTGACATAGCTGGTGTAGCTGACACAGCTGGTGTAGCTGACACAGCTGGTGTATCTGACACAGCTGGTGTAGCTGACACAGCTGGTGTATCTGACACAGCTGGTGTAGCTGACATAGCTGGTGTAGCTGACATAGCTGGTGTAGCTGACACAGCTGGTGTAGCTGACACAACTGGTGTAGCTGACACAGCTGGTGTAGCTGACATAGCTGGTGTAGCTGACACAACTGGTGTAGCTGACACAGCTGGTGTAGCTGACACAGCTGGTGTAGCTGACACAGCTGGTGTAGCTGACACAGCTGGTGTAGCTGACATAGCTGGTGTAGCTGACACAGCTGGTGTAGCTGACACAGCTGGTGTAGCTGACACAGCTGGTGTAGCTGACATAGCTGGTGTAGCTGACACAACTGGTGTAGCTGACACAGCTGGTGTAGCTGACACAGCTGGTGTAGCTGACACAGCTGGTGTAGCTGACACAGCTGGTGTAGCTGACACAGCTGGTGTAGCTGACATAGCTGGTGTAGCTGACACAGCTGGTGTAGCTGACACAGCTGGTGCAGCTAACACAGCTGGTGTAGCTGACATAGCTGGTGTAGCTGACACAGCTGGTGTAGCTGACACAGCTGGTGTAGCTGACACAGCTGGTGTAGCTAACACAGCTGGTGTAGCTGACACAGCTGGTGCAGCTAACACAGCTGGTGTAGCTAACACAGCTGGTGTAGCTAACACAGCTGGTGTAGCTGACACAGCTGGTGTAGCTGACACAGCTGGTGTAGCTGACCCAACTGGTGTAGCTGACACAGCTGGTGTAGCTGACACAGCTGGTGCATGCTTCACCATGCTCCTCTTGTGTACAGCTTCCACTCTTGCTCTGTCTTATACTCTGAGTGTGATACCTGGGACACTCTGAGTGTGATACCTGGGACACACTGAGTGTGATACCTGGGACACTCTGAGTGTGATACCTGGGACACTCTGAGTGTGATACCTGGGACACACTGAGTGTGATACCTGGGACACACTGAGTGTGATACCTGGGACACACTGAGTGTGATACCTGGGACACACTGAGTGTGATACCTGGGACACACTGAGTGTGATACCTGGGACACACTGAGTGTGATACCTGGGACACAGGTTTGTTAGGTAAAAGAGAAGCATGGGCAACAAATGAGACGTTTCGCAACGTTTCGTTCTCCGGGATTTTGAATATGAGAAGAAATAATTTAAATTTCTCTCAATTTTCATTTATGATTTTTGGCTCCCTCAGTCTCGCACTTGGAGTGAATGACTCCTTCAGCCTCGTCAAGCCGTTGCCTGGAGAGCGAAACGTCGCCGCAGTAAAATGTCACATTAGTTGCAAATGTGTTCTTTAACCTAAGATACTGTCGGTAATTCAACCTTAATTTCCAAACACGGGAATCATACCTGTCACCATATGAAGCTCTTAATCCGTAGGGGTAACACGGGAGGGTGGTCGTGTTTCGGGAATACGGTAGTTAGAAACCTGGTGTGTAGTTGGGTGTTGTTATGGTAGTTGTAAGTACAACAAAGCTGTTTTGAAAACAAGTCTTGTCTCTTTAAGATGGTAACACCAAGATTGTTTGACGCATAACTGGCATAGTTAGTTAGTTAGTTACAATTTTGTCCTAGGCATATGTCTATTAGACACTAGGCCTCTTGTATATGCGTGCGTGCGTGCGTGTGTGTGTGTGTGTGTGTGTGTACTCACCTAGTTGTGGTTGCAGGGGTCGAGTCATAGCTCCTGGCCCCGCCTCTTCACTGGCCGCTACTGGGTTACTCTCCCTGCTCCATGTGCTTTATCATACCTCTTCTTAATGCTATGTATGGAACCTGCCTCCACTACATCGCTTCCCAAGCTATTCCACTTCCCGACCACTCTGTGACTGAAGAAATACTTCCTAACATCCCTGTGATTCATCTGAGTCTTCAACTTCCAGCTGTGTCCCCTTGTTGTTGCTGTGTCCCATCTCTGGAACATTCTGTCTCTGTCCACCTTGTCAATTCCTCTCAGTTTTTTCCAGGTTTATAGAACAAAAGTTAGGGATAAGATAGGTCCCCTTAAAAATAACTTTGGGCATCTTACTGACAAGGAGAATGATATGTGCTCTATTTTTAATAATTATTTTCTCTCGGTTTTCACACAGGAAGACATTAATAATATCCCAGTAATTAATTTTTACAGAGGCCCAGAAGAAGATAAATTATGTAATATCACAGTCACTAGCGAAATGATTATGAAACAGCTGGACCGACTGAAACAAAATAAATCGCCGGGTCCTGATGAGCTTTTTGCAAGGGTTCTTAAGGAATGCAAAATGGAACTCTGTGAACCAATATCTAACATTTTTAATTTATCTCTTCAAACAGGTGTAGTGTCTGATATGTGGAAGATGGCTAATGTAATTCCTATTTATAAAGCAGGGGACAAGTCACTACCGTCAAACTACCGCCCAATAAGCCTGACCTCAATTGTAGGCAAATTACTAGAGTCAATTATAGCTGATATTATTAGAAGCCATCTAGATAACCATAATTTGATTAATGATACCCAGCATGGATTCACGAGGGGCCGTTCCTGCCTATCTAATTTATTAACCTTCTTCAGTAAAGCTTTGAGGCTGTTGATCACGATAAAGAATTCGATATTGTTTATTTAGACTTTAGTAAGGTTTTTGATAGAGTACCGCACCAGAGACTGTTAAAGAAAGTGGCAGCTCATGGCATTGGGGAAAAGTGCTGTCATGGATCGAGTCATGGCTCACCAATAGGAAGCAGAGAGTGTGCATAAATGGGGTTAAATCCGAATGGGGACTTGTAACAAGTGGTGTTCCACAGGGATCAGTCTTAGGCCCATTGTTATTTATAATATATATCAATGACCTTGATGAGGGAATTACTAGTGATATGAGCAAATTCGCCGACGACACGAAGATAGGTAGGATAATTGATTCAAACATAGATGTCATAGAACTTCAGGAAGATTTAGACAAACTTAATTCGTGGTCAGAAAAGTGGCAGATGCAGTTCAATGTAGATAAATGCAAGGTTCTGAAGCTCGGAGTGTCCATAACCCAAGCACTTATAAGTTAAATAACGTAGAACTTAGCCATACAGATTGCGAGAAGGACTTGGGGGTGATGGTAAGCAGCAACCTTAAACCAAGACAGCAATGCCTAAGCGTACGTAATAAGGCAAATAGATTACTGGGATTTATATCAAGAAGTGTTAGCAACAGAAGTCCAGAGGTTATATTACAGCTTTATACATCATTAGTAAGGCCTCACCTAGATTACGCAGCTCAGTTCTGGTCTCCATATTACAGAATGGACATAAATTCGTTAGAAAACATTCAGCGTAGAATGACTAAATTAATACATAGCATTAGAAATCTTCCTTACGAAGAAAGATTGAAGACCCTAAAATTACATTCACTTGTAAGACGTAGAATGAGGGGAGACATGATCGAGGTATACAAGTGGAAAATGGGTATTAACAAAGGGGATATAAATAAGGTCTTGAGGATATCTCTCCAAGAGAGAACCCGCAATAATGGATTCAAGTTAGATAAGTTTAGATTTAGAAAGGATATAGGAAAGTATTGGTTTGGAAATAGGGTAGTTGATGAGTGGAACAGTCTGCCTAGTAGGGTTATTGAAGCTAGGACCTTGGGTAGTTTCAAATTTAGGTTGAATAAATTCATGAGTGAGAGGGGTTGGATTTGAGTGGGACTCGCGCATGAGTGGGTAGAATTGTCAAAGCTTATTTCTTGGGTAGCATTGAAAATTGGGTTGAGCAAATATTCTGTTAGTGGGACGGATTGTGAAGGACCTGCCTAGTATGGGCCAACAGGCCTGCTGCAGTGTTCCTCCTTTCTTATGTTCTATTCTTCTTATGTTCTTATGTCCCCCCTATCTCTCCTGTCCTCCAGTGTCGTCAGGTCGATTTTCCTTAACCTCTCCTCGTAGGACATACCCCTTAGCTCCGGGACTAGTGTGTGTGTACTCACCTAGTTGTAGTTGCAGGGGTCGAAACATAGCTCCTGGCCCCGCCTCTTCACTGGCCGCTACTGGGTCACTCTCCCTGCGCTATGAGCTTTATCATACCTATTCTTAAAGCTGTGTATGGAACCTGCCTCCACTACATCGCTTCCCAAACTATTCCACTTCCTAACAACTCTTTGACTGAAGAAATACTTCTTAACATCCCTGTGATTCATCTGAGTCTTCAACTTCCAACTGTGTCCCCTTGTTGCTGTGTCCCATCTTTGGAACATTCTGTCTCTGTCAACCTTGTCAATTCCTCTCAGTATTTTATATGTCGTTATCATGTCCCCCTATCTCTCCTGTCCTCCAGTGTCGTCAGGTCGATTTTCCTTAACCTCTAGGAGAGAAAAGAGGAATTTATAGGCGCATCAAAAGAGGAGATGTTAACCTTATTGACCAATATGTTCAGTTGAAAAGAGAAGTAAAAAAGGGGATTAGAAAGGCTAAACGTGACTATGAGATTAAGGTTGCTAATGAATCAAAGACTAATCCAAAAGGGTTCTTTCAAGTGTACAGGACGAAGGTGAGGGAAAAGGTAGGACCTCTGAAAATTGGGAATGGACAGCTGACGGATAACGAACTGGAAATGTGTTCTCTATTTAATGACTATTTTTTGTCAGTCTTTACACAAGAAGACGTAAATGAGATACCAGAAATTAACAATTATTCAGTTCCTGAAGAATTCAAATTAACTAATATTACTGTCACGAGGGACATGGTTATCAAACAGATAGATAAACTGAAGCAAAATAAGTCCCCGGGACCCGACGAGTTGTTTTCCAGGGTACTTAAAGAATGCAAAATGGAACTTAGTCAGCCATTAACGAATGTGTTTAATACGTCCATCCTAACTGGTGTTGTGCCAGAGATGTGGAAGATAGCTAATGTAGTTCCTATATTCAAATCAGGGGATAAGTCCATTCCATCAAATTACCGTCCAATAAGCCTCACGTCTATAGTAGGCAAATTATTAGAATCAATTATAGCTGATATTATCAGAAGTCACCTTGAAGAACATAATTTGATTAATGAATCTCAGCATGGGTTTACGAGAGGTCGTTCCTGCCTGACAAATTTACTGACGTTTTTCAATAAAACATTTGAGGCAGTAGACAGTGATAAAGAATATGATATAGTTTACTTGGATTTCAGTAAGGCCTTCGATAGAGTACCTCACAAGAGACTCTTAAGAAAGGTGGCAGCTCATGGTATAGGAGGTAAAGTTCTAGCATGGATAGAGGCATGGCTTACCAATAGAAAGCAGAGAGTTTCCATTAATGGGGTCAAATCTGAATGGGGATTTGTCACTAGTGGCGTTCCACAAGGATCAGTTTTGGGCCCATTGTTGTTCATAATTTACATAAATGACCTTGATGAAGGAATTGCAAGTGACATGAGTAAATTTGCTGATGATACAAAAATAGGCCGTATAATTCATTCTGAGGAGGATACCAGTGAACTCCAGGAGGATTTGGATAAATTAATGTCTTGGTCTGAAAAGTGGCAGATGAAGTTTAATGTGGACAAGTGTAAGGTGCTAGTCGTTGGTAATGAAAATATCCCTCGAATTTATAAACTAGGTGAAGTTGAGCTTGATCATACAGAATGTGAAAAAGACTTGGGAGTCATGGTAAGCAGAAATCTAAAGCCAAGACAACAGTGCCTAAGTGTGCGCAATAAGGCTAACAGATTACTAGGATTTATTTCAAGAAGTATAAGCAACAGAAGTCCAAAAGTTATTTTACAGCTCTATACATCACTAGTGAGACCTCATTTGGATTATGCAGCTCAGTTTTGGTCTCCTTACTACAGGATGGATATAGATTCATTGGAGAACATACAAAGAAGAATGACTAAAATGATTTACAGTATAAGAAATCTCCCGTATGAAGATAGACTTAGAGCATTGAATCTCCACTCTCTGGAAAGACGTAGAATGAGGGAGATATCATCGAGGTGTACAAGTGGATGATGGGCATAAACAAAGGAGATATTAATAAAATACTGAGGATATCGAACCAAGTAAGAACGAGAAATAACGGATTTAAATTGGATAAATTTAGATTTAGAAAGGACATAGGCAAGTACTGGTTTTCGAACAGAGTTGTAGATGCGTGGAACAATCTTCCGAGTAGGGTGATAGAGGCTAGGACCTTGGGTGGCTTTAAAAAGAGATTGGACAAATATATGAGTGGGAGGGGCTGGGTTTGATTAGTGTCGTGAGTACAGGAGTAAATTCTTAGGTAGTGGTGGTTTTGATAAGGACCTGCCTTGTATGGGCCAGTAGGCCTTCTGCAGTGTTCCTCCATTCTTATGTTCTTATGTTCTCCTCGTAGGACATACCCCTTATCTCCGGGACTAGTCTTGTTGCAAACCTTTGCACTTTCTCTAGCTTCTTTACGTGCTTGGATAAATGTGGGTTCCAAACTGGTGCTGCATACTCCAGTATGGGCCTAACGTACACAGTGTACAGGGTCCTGAACGATTCTTTATTAAGATGTCGGAATGCTGTTCTTAGGTTTGCTAGGCGCCCGTATGCTGCAGCAGTTATTTGGTTGATGTGCGCCTCAGGAGATGTGCCTGGTGTTATACTCACCCCAAGATTTTTTCCCTTGATTGAGGTTTGTAGTCTCTGGCCCCCTAGACTGTACTCCGTCTGCGGTCTTCTTTGCCCTTCCCCAATCTTCATGACTTTGCACTTGGTTGGGTTGAACTCCAGGAGCCAATTGCTGGACCAGGCTTGCAGCCTGTCCAGATCCCTTTGTAGTTCTGCCTGGTCCTCTTTCGATTGAATTCTTCTCATCAACTTCACATCATCTGCAAACAGGGACACTTCGGAGTCTATTCCTTCCGTCATGTCGTTCACAAACACCAGAAACAGCACCGGTCCTAGGACTGACCCCTGTGGAACCCCACTCGTCACCGTGTGTGTGTGTGTGTGTGTGTGTGTGTGTGTGTGTGTGTGTATGTGTGTGTGTGTGTGTGTGTGTGTGTATGTGTGTGTGTGCTCATCTATTTGAACTCACCTATTTGTGGTTTTCAGGGCTCGAGTCACATATCCTGACCCCGCCTCTTTGCTACTCGCTACTAGGTCCACTCTCTCCCTGCTCCAATAGCCATATCGTACCTCTTCTTAAAGCTATTTATGAATCCTGCCTGTCTGTCTGTGGGTGTGTCTGTATCTATGTGCCTGTCTGTGTACATTCACACACACACAGGCATGTACATGACTGCGTACAGTCACGACACTATCCTAATGTTACTACTGCTTACATCTCTCTGTTATTACCTCTCCTCCTTCCTTATACCACCACTAAAATACACCATCATGTTATTGTGTTACTCTCCTGGACTCGAATTTCAGTGGGAAGGATCCTGCCCACTCTAAGAGGTTCGTGAGTTTTATTATCCATTTTAGGATATGGTGAGCTGTTTGCCTGGCTATAATTGAGCAAGCATATTAACTGACTGCTGAGTTTCGGGTAAATTGTGTGAAACCTGTTGTGAGAAGTGAATGTATCCAGTCTCGCGAGGTGAAGACTGCGAGGTGAAGACTGCGAGGTGAAGACTGCGAGGTGAGGACTGCGAGGTGAGAACTGCGAGGTGAGGGCTGCGAGGTGAAGACTGCGAGGTGAGGACTGCGAGGTGAGGACTGCGAGGTGAGGACTGCGAGGTGAGGGCTGCGAGGTGAGGGCTGCGAGGTGAGGACTGCGAGGTGAAGACTGCGAGTTGAAGACTGCGAGGTGAGGACTGCGAGGTGAGGACTGCGAGGTGAGGACTGCGAGGTGAAGACTGCGAGGTGAAGACTGCGAGGTGAGGACTGCGAGGTGAGGACTGCGAGGTGAGGGCTGCGAGGTGAGGACTGCGAGGTGAGGGCTGCGAGGTGAGGACTGCAAGGTGAGGGCTGCGAGGTGAGGACTGCGAGGTGAGGGCTGCGAGGTGAGGACTGCGAGGTGAGGACTGCGAGGTGAGGACTGCGAGGTGAGGACTGCGAGGTGAGGGCTGCGAGGTGAGGACTGCGAGGTGAGGACTGCGAGGTGAGGACTGCAAGGTGAGGACTGCAAGGTGAGGGCTGCGAGGTGAGGACTGCGAGGTGAGGGCTGCGAGGTGAGGACTGCGAGGTGAGGACTGCGAGGTGAGGACTGCAAGGTGAGGACTGCAAGGTGAGGACTGCAAGGTGAAGACTGCGAGGTGAGGGCTGCGAGGTGAGGACTGCAAGGTGAGGACTGCGTGAGGTGAAGACTGCGAGGTGAGGACTGCGAGGTGAAGACTGCGAGGTGAAGACTGCGAGGTGAGGACTGCAAGGTGAGGACTGCGAGGTGAAGACTGCGAGGTGAGGGCTGCGAGGTGAGGACTGTGAGGTGAGGGCTGCGAGGTGAGGACTGCAAGGTGAGGACTGCAAGGTGAGGACTGCGAGGTGAAGACTGCGAGGTGAGGGCTGCGAGGTGAGGACTGCGAGGTGAGGACTGCAAGGTGAGGACTGCAAGGTGAGGACTGCAAGGTGAGGACTGCGAGGTGAGGGCTGCGAGGTGAGGACTGCGAGGTGAGGACTGCGAGGTGAGGACTGTAAGGTGAGGACTGCAAGGTGAGGACTGCAAGGTGAGGACTGCGAGGTGAAGACTGCGAGGTGAGGGCTGCGAGGTGAGGACTGCAAGGTGAGGACTGCGAGGTGAAGACTGCGAGGTGAGGGCTGCGAGGTGAGGACTGCGAGGTGAGGGCTGCGATGTGAGGACTGCAAGGTGAGGACTGCAAGGTGAGGACTGCGAGGTGAAGACTGCGAGGTGAGGGCTGCGAGGTGAGGACTGCGAGGTGAGGACTGCGAGGTGAAGACTGCGAGGTGAGGACTGCGAGGTGAGGACTGCGAGGTGAGGGCTGCGAGGTGAGGACTAGGAAGGTACTAAATACATGATTATAAAAATGACAAAACGATGAACAATGGTCTATAAAATTATAGGCAAATAATACAATATACAAATAACCTGACCTATTGGACCATTTACAAAGTCACAATGTGTGACTTTGTAAATGGTTAAAGACGGACCGAAACGTCGTCGTAAGTTTTTATCTTCTATGTGCGGGTTATTTGTGTATTGTTCCAGTCGTGGTATTGTGACTTTTCGTTCGTTATAGGCAAATAACGTTCAGTTCGATGAAATGGCGTTTATTTTCTTTCAGTGTTAAACGTGTAATAACCTGGAGCGGAGACAAGTGGCTCTGTGGATTTGACTTGCTGTTGGAGTTGTAGCCAGGTAAGATTTATGAAGGGATTCAGGGGAACTGTAGTACTGTAGGTGGGAAGTACAGTGCCTGCACTCTGTAGGATGGGTGAGGATGTTACAGTGCTGGAGGTGGGAATACAGTGCCTGCACTCTGTAGGATGGGTGAGGATGTTACAGTACTGGAGGTGGGAAGTACAGTGCCTGCACTCTGTAGGATGGGTGAGGATGTTACAGTACTGGAGGTGGGAAGTACAGTGTCTGCACTCTGTAGGATGGGTGAGGATGTTACAGTGCTGGAGGTGGGAAGTACAGTGCCTGCACTCTGTAGGATGGGTGAGGATGCTACAGTACTGGAGGTGGGAAGTACAGTGCCTGCACTCTGTAGGATGGGTGAGGATGTTACAGTGCTGGAGGTGGGAATACAGTGCCCGCACTCTGTAGGATGGGTGAGGATGTTACAGTACTGGAGGTGGGAAGTACAGTGTCTGCACTCTGTAGGATGGGTGAGGATGTTACAGTACTGGAGGTGGGAAGTACAGTGCCTGCACTCTGTAGGATGGGTGAGGATGTTACAGTGCTGGAGGTGGGAAGTACAGTGCCTGCACTCTGTAGGATGGGTGAGGATGTTACAGTGCTGGAGGTGGGAAGTACAGTGCCTGCACTCTGTAGGATGGGTGAGGATGTTACAGTGCTGGAGGTGGGAAGTACAGTGCCTGCACTCTGTAGGATGGGTGAGGATGCTACAGTACTGGAGGTGGGAAGTACAGTGCCTGCACTCTGTAGGATGGGTGAGGATGTTACAGTGCTGGAGGTGGGAAGTACAGTGCCTGCACTCTGTAGGATGGGTGAGGATGCTACAGTACTGGAGGTGGGAAGTACAGTGCCTGCACTCTGTAGGATGGGTGAGGATGTTACAGTGCTGGAGGTGGGAAGTACAGTGCCTGCACTCTGTAGGATGGGTGAGGATGTTACAGTGCTGGAGGTGGGAAGTACAGTGCCTGCACTCTGTAGGATGGGTGAGGATGTTACAGTGCTGGAGGTGGGAAGTACAGTGCCTACACTCTGTAGTATGGGTGAGGATGTTACAGTGCTGGAGGTGGGAAGTACAGTGCCTGCACTCTGTAGGATGGGTGAGGATGTTACAGTGCTGGAGGTGGGAAGTACAGTGCCTACACTCTGTAGGATGGGTGAGGATGTGACATTTCTTAATGTCATCTGAAGTGTGATATCAGCACAATTTTGGCGAGACAGCTATTGATCGAATGATGGTGAATATGTTTAATTTTTTGTCACCCTATAGATTAAAGGCGGCCGGTATGGTTTAAAAATTAAAAGAATATATTTTGATAATGACTTGTGAGAAATATTCCGCAAATAGTGAGACACAGTACGCAAAAAAACAGTTCTATTAATGAATAAGACACATGTGCAACACCTGTGTGTCTTTACTAATGAATAAGACACATGTGCAACACCTGTGTGTCTTTACTAGTGAATAAGACACATGTGCAACACCTGAGTGTCTTTATTAATGAATAAGACACATGTGCACAACCTGTGTGTCTTTATTAATGAATAAGACACATGTGCAACACCTGTGTGTCTTTACTAATGAATAAAACACACGTGCAACACCTGGGTGTCTTTATCAGTGAATAAAACACATGTGCAACACCTGGGTGTCTTTACTAATGAAAAGTTTCTCCCTGGTATCAGACTTCTTCAGTTGAATACATGTGAACATAAGAGTGAAGGTAATACATGACTTAAGGAGTCTGCTGCGCTGGCGGAGAGTTTCTCCAAATGTTCCTCCATGTCCTCCACACACCTCCACCTCTCCTCCATGTCCTCCACACACCTCCACCTCTCCTTCATGTCCTCCAACACAATTCCATCTCTCTTCCACGCCCACACCCCACGCCCACACTACACGCCCACCCTTCACCCTCCTCACTCTCACACTCCACCCTTCCCACGTCCCCACCCCACGCCCATACCCCGCGTCCTCACCCTACGTCCACACCCAACTCTCCTCACACCCACACCCCACCCTCCCTACGCCCACACCCTCACCTTCTTTTTTCTGCGTTTCCATTACCTACTTACCTACTTGTATGTCCTCCCCACCTTCCCCTCCCCTCCCCTACACCTCCCCATTACTCCCTCTACTTTCTACTACCACTATTCCAGTACCACCACTACTTTTTTCTTCCTCTCTTTCTCCCGTCTCTGTCTACCTCGCCTGTTTATAAGAATTTTAAGAAAGAAGGAACACGGCAGAAGGCCTACTGGCAGATACTAAGCAGGTTCTTCTCAATCAAAAACACACTAAAAAAATGCAGAACCCATTTTTAATGGTACCCAAGGAATGAGGTTTGATAAAACACACACACACACTTACAGCTAGCTCTTCCTCACTCCTACAAGATGTTATACCTCCCTGCTCAATGCATTAAGTCACAGCTTTCTTATCTTCATCAACATTTAACAGTTCTTCAAAATATTCCCTCCATCTTCCCGATACTTCTAACTCTCCATCTAATAACTTTCCTAACTTTATTAACTCATGTGCAAGTCCCACTCAAACTCAGCCCCTCACACTCTTCTCTTAGTGTGACTCGTTAATGGTGCAACACGAGCGAAACGTCGTCATAAGTTTCTCTCTCCTATGTGTGGGTTATTTGTGTACTCTTCTACACACCCCACCTCCCCCTACCCTCCCCTACACACCTCACCTTCCCCTACCCGACTATACACATCCCACCTCCCCCTACCCTCCAATACACACCCCAGCTTCCCCTATCCTACCATACACACCCCACCTTCCCCTACCCTCCCCTACAAATCCCACCTCCCCTCCCCTCCCCTACAAACCCCACATTCCCCTACCCAACCCTACACACCCCACCTTCCCCTACCCTACACATCCCACCTTCCCCTACCCTCCCATACACACCCCAGCTTCCCTACCCTCCCTACACATCCCATCTACCCCCAACCCTCTCCTACACATCCCACCTCCCCCTACCCTACCCTACACATCCCACCTTCCCCTACCCTCTCTTCTTCTTAGCTTACTCCTTGAAGGGGCCATAAGCTCTCTGCTAGAAGCAAAGGCACTACCCCCTGACATCACCCCTGACACCACCCCTGACACCATCTCCTGACACCACCCCTGACACCACCCCTGGCACCACTCCCTGATACCACTCCCTGACACCACCACCCCTGATACCACCCCCTGACATCACCCTTGATAACACTCCCTGACACCACTCCCTGACTACCACCCCTGACACCACCCCTGACACCACCCCTGGCACCACTCCCTGATACCACTCCCTGACACCACCACCCCTGATACCACCCCTGACATCACCCCTGAACTACCCTGACACACTTCGATACCCCCTTGACACCACCATGCACCACCCCGAAGTCCCCCTGACACCCCTGAAACACTCCCTCAGGAATGCTCCTTCACCAGAAATGCTTCCTCCCCAGGAATGGTTCCTGCCCTGGAATGCTCCCACCCCAGGAATGCTCCTTCCTCAGGAATGAGCCCTCCCTCAGGAATGCTCACTCCCCATGGATGCTTCCTCCCCAAGGAATGCTCCCTCCCTCAGGAGTGCTCTCTCTCCAGGAATGCTCCCTCCCTCAGGAGTGCTCTCTCTCCAGGAATGCTCATACCCCAGGAATGCTCTCTCCACAGGAATGCTCTCTCCCTCAGGAATGCTCCCCCCCCTCCCAGGAAGCCAGGGGTAGTCTGGCAGTGGTGTGGAACAATGCACTTGAGCTGCCTTGTTCAGCTGGTTATGATAATGTTATCCAGCTGAGGAGAGAGAGAGAGAGAGAGAGAGAGAGAGAGAGAGTAGAGAGAGAGAGAGAGAGAGAGAGAGAGAGAGAGAGGGAGAGAGAGAGAGAGAGAGAGAGAGAGAGCAAAAAAAAGCTTAAGGAGAAAGAAAGGGAGAGATGATAAGAGAGATAAAAGTGAAGAATAAGAATTGGAAGATGGAGGAGTGAGAAAGACAAATGGGAAGAAAATAATAAGAATAAAGTGAAGAATGGAAAGGAAAAAATAAAAATAGAAAAAGCTAAAGAATAGGAAATATGGGAAAAATAAGAAAGGAAATGGAAGAATAAGAAGGGAAATATGTGTGTGTGTGTGTGTGTGTGTGTGTGTGTGTGTGTGTGTGTGTGTGTGTGTGTGTGTAAGGAAACACATCGAAATGTTTCCACCCCGCCGGGAACCGAACCCGGCCCCTCCGTGCGTGAAGCGAGAGCTTTAGCCACTAGGCCACCGGGTGTGTGTGTGTGTGTTTGTGTACTCACCTATTTGTGGTTGCAGGGGTCGAGTCATAGCTCCCAGCCCCGCCTCTTCACTGATTGCTACTAGGTCCTCTCTCTCCCTGCTCAATGAGCTTTATCAAACCTCGTCTTAAAACTATGTATGGTTCCTGCATCCACTACGTCACTTTCTAGGCGATTCCACTTCCTGACAACTCTATGACTGAAGAAATACTTCCTAACATCTCTTTGACTCATAGGAGTCTTCAACTTCCAATTGTGACCCCTTGTTTCTGTGTCCCATCTCTGGAACATCTTGTCTCTGTCCACCTTTTCTAATCCTCGCAGTATTTTATATGTCGTTATCATGTCTTCCCTAACCCTCCTGTCCTCCAGTGTCGTCAGGCCGATTTCCCTTAACCTTTCTTCGTAGGACAATCCCCTTAGCTCTGGGACTAGTCTTGTTGCAAACCATTGTACTTTCTCTAGTTTCTTGACGTGCTTGACCAGGTGTGGGTTCCAAACTGGTGCTGCATACTCCAGTATGGGCCTGACGTATATGGTGTACAGAGTCTTGAACGATTCCTTAGTGAAGAATTGGAACGCTATTCTTAGGTTTGCCAGCCGCCCGTATGCTGCAGCAGTTATCTGGTTGATGTGTGCCTCAGGAGATGTGCTCGGTATTATACTCACCCCAAGATCTTTTTTCTTGAGTGAGGTTTGCAGTCTCTGGCCACCTAGACTATACTCTGTCTGCGGTCTTCTTTGCCCTTCCCCGATCTTCATGACTTTACATTTGTCAGGGTTAATTCAAGGAGCCAGTTACTGGACCAGGCTTGTAGCCTGTCCAGGTCTCTTTGTAGTCCTGTCTGATCCTCGACTGATTTAATTCTTCTCATTAACTTCACATCATTTGCAAACAGGGACACTTCTGAGTCTATCCCTTCCGTTATGTCATTCACATATTCCAAAAACAGTACAGGTCCTAGGACTGACCCTTGTGGAACCCCACTCGTCACAGATGTCCACTATGACACCTCGTTACGTACCATGACGATGTGTCACACACACACATACACACACACACACACACACACACACACACACACACACACACACACACACACACACACACACACAACACATGATCCACTCCACTGTTGTGTCTGGCAGGAGTGATGCCAGGTGCTCTTGTCTTGATTAGTAAAACACGGGTTTCTTCAGTCCAATACTGAGAGGAATCACGCCCTTGGAGACAGTAGACGAAGTGGAGAGGTAGTGTGAGGTAATCAGTCCCTCAGTCTTGGTGAGAGACTGAGCCCCAACAACAACAACAACAACAACTACAACAACAACAACAACAACAAAGGTTCCACGTTCTCCATTACTCAAATAAAAATTATTTGCAATTGTTTTTTATTGTTTAATTATTGAGGACGATACGAGTAGACTCTCTCTACCAAACTGCTGCTTGTTGCAAATGTTGCAAGAGTGATGATCACTGTTATTACCTCCCATACATGGACGCTAATTATTATACCATTGATAACTCCAGTATCTTTATGCAAATCTATTATAAATTATGTTTATGTATTTAAAACTTTCTCTGTCTCACAGACACAGTTAGCTTAGATTAAGTTAGAGTGCACTGGGTTACGTCAGGGTAGAGTGCACTGGGTTACGTTAGGTTAGAGTGCACTGGGTTACGTCAGGGTAGAGTGCACTGGGTTACGTTAGGTTAGAGTGCACTGGGTTACGTCAGGGTAGAGTGCACTGGGTTACGTTAGGTTAGAGTGCACTGGGTTACGTTAGGTTAGAGTGCACTGGGTTACGTTAGGTTAGAGTGCACTGGGTTACGTTAGGTTAGAGTGCACTGGGTTACGTTAGGTTAGAGTGCACTGGGTTACGTTAGGTTAGAGTGCACTGGGTTACGTTAGGTTAGAGTGCACTGGGTTACGTTAGGTTAGAGTGCACTGGGTTACGTTAGGTTAGAGTGCACTGGGTTACGTTAGGTTAGAGTGCACTGGGTTACGTTAGGTTAGAATGCACTGGGTTACGTTAGGTTAGAGTGCACTGGGTTACGTTAGGTTAGAGTGCACTTGTGGTTAGACTGTCTTAGGTTAGAGTGCACTGGGTTACGTTAGGTTAGAGTGCACTGGGTTACGTTAGGTTAGAGTGCACTGGGTTACGTTAGGTTAGAGTGCACTGGGTTACGTTAGGTTAGAGTGCACTGGGTTACGTTAGGTTAGAGTGCACTGGGTTACGTTAGGTTAGAGTGCACTGGGTTACGTTAGGTTAGAGATGCACTGTTAGGGAGCAGTTACGTTAGGGTAGAATGCACTGGGTTACGTTAGGGTAGAGTGCACTGGGTTACGTTAGGTTAAAGTGCACTGGGTTACGTTAGGTTAGAGTGCACTGGGTTACGTTAGGGTAGAATGCACTGGGTTACGTTAGGTTAAAGTGCACTGGGTTACGTTAGGTTAGAGTGCACTGGGTTACGTTAGGTTAGAGTGCACTGGGTTACGTTAGGGTAGAATGCACTGGGTTACGTTAGGGTAGAATGCACTGGGTTACGTTAGGTTAGAGTGCACTGGGTTACGTTAGGGTATAATGCACTGGGTTACGTTAGGGTAGAATGCACTGGGTTACGTTAGGTTAGAGTGCACTGGGTTACGTTAGGGTAGAATGCATTGGGTTACGTTAGGGTAGAATGCACTGGGTTACGTTAGGGTAGAATGCACTGGGTTACGTTAGGGAAGAATGCACTGGGTTACGTTAGGGTAGAGTGCACTGGGTTACGTTAGGGTAGAGTGCATTGGGTTACGTTAGGGTAGAATGCACTGGGTTACGTCAGGGTAGAGTGCACTGGGTTACGTTAGGTTAGAGTGCACTAGGTTACGTTAGGTTAGAGTGCACTGGGTTACGTTAGGTTAGAGTGCACTGGGTTACGTTAGGTTAGAGTGCACTGGGTTACGTGAGGTTTAAGTAGGTTGGGTTAGGTTTTGCTAGGCTTGAGTTGGTTGGGTTAGAGAACATAGGGTTCAGTAAGGCTTGGATTGGCTTCACTGGGTTAGATTGGAATGTGGTAAACTTTTTTCTTGTTGGACTTAAACCTGGGTTACTTAATTAGTTAATTTGGTTTAAAGCCTGTCGACTACACCATGGGCACCACCAGCCAAGAATAACTTTGAGCCCTGAAATACGGTTTAAAATGACGTGTCAGTACATACACACTGACAGCTATACATCTTTCAGTGTATATATTCCGTGTGTAGGTGTGTGGCTGTCACTGGTATACAGAAAGACGTAAATGTAATTACTGACGGGTATGGATGTAATCAGAGAGACTGGAGGCCAGAGGTCTGGAGTACCACAACTGGAGGCCAGAGGTCTGGAGTACCACCACTGGAGGCCAGAGGTCTGGAGTACCACCACTGGAGGCCAAAGACCTGGAGTACCACCACTCAAAAGTACCACCACTGGAGGCCAGAGGTCTGGAGTACCACCACTCTCTCTCTCTCTCTCTCTCTCTCTCTCTCTCTTCTCTCTCTCTCTCTCTTTCTCTTTCTCTCTCGGGAGAGAGAGAGAGTGAGAGAGAGAGAGAGAGAGAGAGAGAGAGAGGAGTAAGCACTGGTTCCAGATCCTCTTACAATTCTAAAATGATAAACACAATCTCACAATGCCATTGGTTGAGGCGTCTCCGCCAGTAACCAACGGGACGTTGTTTTCCTAGTGTTGGCCACACCCATTGGCTGGTTGTCCTCCAATAGGCGCGGACTTAAACGAGCTGAGGTGGATTTTTAATGGGCAGATTTAATAGATAATTTTGTTGTGTGTGTGTGTGTGTGTGTGTGTGTGTGTGTGTGTGTGTACTCACCTAGTTGTGTGTGTACTCACCTATTTGTGGTTACAGGGGTCGATTCAAAGCTCCTGGCCCCGCCTCTTCACTGATTGCTACTAGGTCCTCTCTCTCCCTGCTCCATGAGCTTTATCAAACCTCGTCTTAAAACTATGTATGGTTCCTGCATCCACTACGTCACTTTCTAGGCTATTCCACTTCCTGACAACTCTATGACTGAAAAAATACTCCCTAACATCCCTTTGACTTATAGGAGTCTTCAACTTCCAATTATGACCCCTTATGTCTGTGTCCCCTCTCTGGAACATCCTGCCTTTGTCCACCTTGTCAATTCCTCGCAGTATTTTATATGTCGTTATCATGTCTCCCCTAAACCTCCTGTCCTTTAGTGTCGTCAGGCCGATTTCCCTTAACCTTTCTTCGTAGGACAATCCCCTTAGCTCTGGGACTAGTCTTGTTGCAAACCTTTGCACTTTCTCTAATTTCTTGACGTGCTTGACCAGGTGTGGGTTCCAAACTGGTGCTGCATACTCCAGTATGGGCCTGACGTATATGGTATACAGAGTCTTGAATGATTCCTTGGTGAGGTATTGGAACGCTATTCTTAGGTTTGCCAGCCGCCCGTATGCTGCAGCAGTTATCTGATTGATGTGTGCCTCAGGAGATGTGCTCGGTATTATACTCACCCCAAGATCTTTTTCCTTGAGTGAGGTTTGCAGTCTTTGGCCACCTAGATTATACTCTGTCTGCGGTCTTCTTTGCCCTTCCCCGATCTTCATGACTTTACATTTGGCAGGGTTAAATTCAAGGAGCCAGTTACTGGACCAGGCTTGTAGCCTGTCTAGGTCTCTTTGTAGTCCTACCTGATCCTCAACTGATTTAATTTTTCTCATTAACTTCACATCATCTGCAAACAGGGACACTTCTGAGTCTATCCCTTCTGTTATGTCATTCACATATACCAAAAACAGTACAGGTCCTAGGACTGACCCTTGTGGAACCCCACTCGTCACAGGTGCCCACTCTGACACCTCGTCACGTACCATGACTCTTTGTTTCCTCCCTGTCAGATATTCTCTGATCCATTACAGTGCCTTTTCTGTTACGTGTGCCTGATCCTCTAGCTTTTGCATTAACCTCTTGTGAGGAACTGTGTCGAACGCCTTCTTGCAGTCCAAGAAAATGCAGTCTATCCACCCCTCTCTCTCGTGTCTTACTTCTGTTACCTTGTCATAAAACTCCAGTAGGTTTGTGACACAGGATTGTCCTTCCCTGAAACCATGCTGGTTGTCGTTTATAAGCTTGTGTCTTTCTAGGTGCTCCACCACTCTCCTCCTGATGATCTTCTCCATGACTTTGCATACTATACACGTCAGTGACACAGGTCTGTAGTTTAATGCCTCGTGTCTGTCTCCTTTCTTAAAAATTGGGACTACATTTGTCATCTTCCACGCCTCAGGTAGTTGCCCAGTTTCAATGGAAGTGTTGAAGATTTTTGTTAGTGGCACACTCAACATCTCTGCTCCCTCTCTAAGGACCCACGGAGAAATGTTGTCAGGTCCCACCGCTTTTGAGGTATCGAGTTCACATAGCAGTTTCTTCACCTCCTCCTCGATTGTGTGTATTTCATCCAGCACTTGTTGGTATACCTCCCTATTCTGAATTCCTGGAGTCCTTCCTGTCTCCTCTGTAAATACTTCGTTTCTTGTGAACTCCCAACCTTCCTTCCTCAGCCTGATTACCTGGTCCTTGTGTGTGTGTGTTCTGTATATATATATATATATATATATATATATATATATATATATATATATATATATATATATATATATATATATATATTATATTGTGACTTTTATTGTCTATATTTGCGACGTTTTAATCGTCTGGCTGGAGATCAATGGTCGAAAATACGTTCTGGGACGTTAGAACTTGGATTTGATCCTGTTTCGAACAATATAGTTTCCTCCAAATATGACTCTGAATGACGTAGAGAGAGAGGGGGGGGAAGAGGGGAAGGTCACTAGGACGTACACTTCGAACATCTGTATGGACGACAACGTTTCGGTTCTGGAACTGTGATCACATTCAATACTGTCAGCAGTGTTGAACACACAATGAACAACACTGTATTATTACCTCATCGTTTCGCTCTCTGTGTTGAGCTTCATCAAGCCATGACTAAGGCTCTTACTGGACGAAACGTTGTCTCAACTGCAGCTCCTGCTACGTTTCTCTCCTTCAAGTCACATGTTTTTCCCGATTGATAAGTAAAACACATGTGCAAAACCAGGTATCATTATTATGTCTTATTTTGATCGCTTAGTTTTGATTTTAATAATAATAATAATAATAATAATAATAATAATAATAATAATAATAATAATAATAATAATAATAATTATAATAATAATAATAATAATAATAATAATAATGTGTCTTATTCAACAGTTCACAGGAGCTTTACCTAATAGTACCTAACGTACTACTAGGTTAGGCTAGGTAAGGCTAGGCTAGGTAAGGTTAGGTTAGGTTAGGTTAGGTTAGGTTAGGTTAGGTTAGTTAGGTTAGGTTAGGTTAGGTTAGGTTAGGTTAGGTTAGGTTAGGTTAGGTTAGGTTAGGTTAGGTTAGGTTAGGTTAGGTTAGGTTAGGTTAAGGTTAGGTTAGGTTAGGTTAGGTTAGGTTAGGTGGTAGGTTAGGTTAGGTTATGGTTAGGTTAGGTTAGGTAGGTTAGGTTAGGTAAGGTTAGGTTAGGTTAGGAGGTTAGGTTAGGTTAGGTTAGGTTAGGTAAGGTTAGGTTAGGTAAGGTTAGGTTAGGTAAGGTTAGGTTAGGTTAGGTTAGGTTAGGTTAAGGTTAGGTTAGGTTAGGTTAGGTTAGGTTAGGTTAGGTTAGGTTAGGTTAGGTTAGGTTAGGTTAGGTTAGGTTAGGCTAGGTAGTTAGGTTAGGTTAGGTTAGGTTAGGTTAGGTTAGGTAAGGTCTGTCAGGAAACAGGACAGACCGGGTCTTAGTCATGTGATGACCCATAGCTGGAGCATTTAGTCATCTGACCGAGGCCTTCCGTATAATTTGCTGCAGTCATTACAAGGAATTGTGTATACCCCTGCAGTGGATTGAAGCTTGTCCTGTCTGTTACTGGTAATGTCCTTGATGGTGGTGGATGTGCAGGGGTATACACAATTCCTTGTAATGACTGCAGCAAATTATACGTCGGCGAAACATCCAGAGACCTCCAAACACGCATTTCAGAACACCAGTACGCAGGCAGATCTGACGACTCAAGAAATGCCTCTGTTCAACACCGAAATTTACACAACCATTTAATCAACTACAGAAACGCAAGACTCATTGCCAAAGAAGACAACACGCAATACCTAAGAATCCTGGAATCATCACTTATCTGTATATCCAACAACTTCAACCAGAACAACGGCTTCTACATCATAGCTGAACCTATTGCCAAGAAACTTCTTCAACGCTATCCCACATAGAACTCAAGAATGGAACACTGCAGCTCCTTTAAGTTACCCGAGGTTTTAACTATCACTCTACTTTGAAGACTGTCACATGCAGCATTCTCCACCTGACTAAATCCTATAAATACTCATGTTCCTCTTTTTTCCAGGTAGATCTGTCTGTGGCTCGATAAAGCCCACTGCGTGGGCGAAACGTTGTCAATAAAGGATCACATTATACTGCTTGTGTTTATTTTTCCATTGTGTCGGTATTTTATACCATTTATTTCCAACTGTTATGTTGGTATGTGTCAAGCTGAGATGTATAACTGTTATGTTGGTATGTCACAACCTGAGAGGTATAACTGTTATGTTGGTATGTGTCAGGCTGAGATGTATAACTGCTATGTTGGTATGTCACAACCTGAGAGGTATAACTGCTATGTTCCATAACTGTGTTAAAAACAATCACTTTGTGAGTGGGAGTGGGAGGAAGAGGATGGGAATGGTTGAGAGATAGTGGGAGTGGTTGAGAGAGAATAGAAGTGGTTGAGAGAGAATAGAAGTGGTTGAGAGAGAGTGGGAGTGGGTGAGAGAGAGTGGGAGTGGGTGAGAGAGAGTGGGAGTTGGTGAAAATGGGTGGGAGTGGGTGAGAGAGGGTGGGAGTGGGTGAGAGTGGATGGAAGAGGCTCAGGTAGAAAGGGGAGAATAAGAAAGAGTAAAAGGAATACGTGAGAGGGGTGAGAGTGGGGTGGGAGAGGGTGGGAGTGGGCAGGGAAGGTGAAAGTTGTTTGGTGAGATGGAATGAGAGTATCCTGGAGTGGAAGAGAGGAGAAGGCGGAGAAAGAGAGAGAGAGAGATTTAAATTACGTATATGTGATGAGTTGAGGAGGTGCTATGAGAGAGAGAGAAGGTACAGAGGGTCAGAGATCAAGGAGGCTGACAGTGTGTCAGTCCTTTACTGTCAGCTTTATGTGGCTGACAGTGTGTCAGACCTTTACTGTCAGCGTTATGTGGCTGACAGTGTGTCAGACCTTTACTGTTAGCATTATATGGCTGACAGTGTCAAACCCTTACTGTCAGTGTTTTGTGGATGACAGCGTGTTAGACCTTGACTGTCAGTGTTATGTGGCTGACAGTGTATTAGACCTTGACTGTCAGTGTTATGTGGCTGACAGTGTATTAGACCTTCAAATCAAATCAAATCAAATCAACTTTATTTTTGATAATATTACAAAGTGAGGTTTATATATTATGTTATTAATACATTTTATGAATTATTTATTACAAGAAGGCCAATAATATGCCTAGGTATGACTAGGCATTTCAGGCAGTCTTATACTAGATCTTACTCTATAGTGA
Source organism: Cherax destructor (assembly GCA_009830355.1). Lineage (NCBI taxonomy): Eukaryota > Metazoa > Arthropoda > Malacostraca > Decapoda > Parastacidae > Cherax > Cherax destructor. Next base: position 29,386 of record WNWK01006315.1, read on the forward strand.
CACAATGATTATACTGGTATTAAGGTTAGGTAATTTTAGTGATTAACTAGGTTTACAAAATTGAGGTAGTACAAAAATTTAAGAATTTATCAATTAGTTTATATAATAATGGAAATGGTGCCATGTTGGCATGATACAGTTTCTATACTGAAGTGTCTTAGGCAAACTTATGACTAGCTTAAGAATTATGAAGCAATAGTTGTATTAGAATTTTGTTTACAGTCATGTGAAAATTAAGGGGAATCACAGATATCAATAAGTGTATTTTGCTGTGGATATGTGCAAGATAAAGTAGTTTTCATGTGGTTAGCTACCGGTTGGGTGCGTAAGTGAGATAAGATGTTTTTTAACGGTGCTTATGAAAATGGAGGTTGTTTCTGAAGTTCTAGAGTTTTCAGACAAGGAGTTCCAGATTTTAGGCCCTTTTATGTACATTGAATTTTTGTATAGATTTAGTCGGACACGGGGAATGTCAAAGAGATGTTTGTGTCTGGTATTATGTCTATGGGTCCTGGCACAACTGTCAAGAAAGTGTTTTAGTTCAGGGTTAATATTGGTATTTATGGTTCTATAAATAAATAAATACCAACTTTAACCCTGAACTAAAACTCTTTC
>WNWK01006315.1:35000-47500 GCA_009830355.1 Cherax destructor
CGCCACTCCAGATGTTATACTACAGCTCTACACATCATTGGATTATGCAGCTCATTTCTGGTCTCCAGATTAAAGAACGGATTTAAATTCGTTAGAGAACATTCAGAGAAGAATGACAAAGCTAATCCATAGCAAAAGAAATCTTCCATACGAGGAAAGACTGAAATCCCTTAAACTACATTGTCTTGTAAGACGAAGAATGAGGGTGACATGAGTGAAGTGTATAAGTGGAAGATGCCTGGAGATACCTGGAGAGGGATTAGGGGTCAGCGCCCCCGCGGCCCGGTCTAAGATGGGTATAAACAAAGGAGATATAAATAAGGTCTTGCACTTGAGATGATAGGGTTGTCAAAGCTTTTATCTTGGGTAGAGTTGATGATGGGTTGGTTGAATATTTTTGCTGCTGGGTTTGATTGTAATATAGACGTGTTAAGTTTGGGCCAGTAGGCTTTCTTCAGTGTTTCTCTTCTTTTGTTCCTGTAAGCCACCCCTCCTATAAGCCACCCCGCCTGTAAGCCACCCCTCCTGTAAGCCACACCTCCTGTAAACCACCCTTCCTGTAAGCCACCCCTCCTGTAACCCACCCCTCCTGTAAGCCACCCCTTCTATAAGCCACTCCACCTATAAGCCACCCCTCCTGTAAGCCACACCTCCTGTAAGCCATCCCTCCTGTAAGCCACCCTCTTAGCCACCCCTGTAAGCCACCCTCCTGTAAGCCACCCCTCCTGTAAGCCACCCCTCCTGTAAGCCACCCCTCCTGTAAGCCACCCCTCCTGTAAGCCACCCCTCCTGTAAGCCACCCTCCTGTAAGCCACCCCTCCTGTAAGCCGCCCCTTCTGTAAGCCACCCCTCCTGTAAGCCACCCTCCTGTAAGCCACCCCTCCTGTAAGCCACCCCTCCTGTAAGCCACCCCTCCTGTAAGCCACCCCTCCTGTAAGCCACCCTCCTGTAAGCCACCCCTCCTGTAAGCCACCCCTCCTGTAAGCCACCCTCCTTAAGCCACCCTCCTGTAAGCCACCCCTCCTGTAAGCCACCCCTCCTGTAAGCCACCCTCCTGTAAGCCACCCTCCTGTAAGCCACCCTCCTGTAAGTCACCCTCCTGTAAGCCACCCTCCTGTAAGCCACCCTCCTGTAAGCCACCCCTGTAAGCCACCCTCCTGTAAGCACCCCTCCGTAAGACCTCCTAAGCCACCCTCCTGTAAGCCACCCTCCTGTAAGCCACCCTCCTGTAAGCCACCCCTCCTGTAAGCCACCCCTCCTGTAAGCCACCCTCTGTAGCACCCTCCTGTAAGCCACCCCTCCTGTAAGCCACTCCTGCCACCTCCTGTAAGCCACCCTCCTGTAAGCCACCCCTCCTGTAAGCCACCCCTCCTGTAAGCCACCCCCCATGTAAGCCACCACTCCTGTAAGCCACCCTCCTGTAAGCCACCCTCCTGTAAGCCACCCTCCTGTAAGCCACCCCTCCTGTAAGCCACCCCTCCTGTAAGCCACCCTCCTGTAAGCCACCCTCCTGTAAGCCACCCTCCTGTAAGCCACCCTCCTGTAAGCCACCCTCCTGTAAGCCACCCTCTGTGCACCCTCTGTAAGCCACCCCTCCTGTAAGCCACCTCCTGTAAGCCACCCTCCTGTAAGCCACCCCTCCTGTAAGCCACCCTCCTGTAAGCCACCTCCTGTAGCCACCCTCCTGTAAGCCACCCCTCCTGTAAGCATCACCCCTCCTGTAAGCCACCCTCCTGTAAGCCACCCTCCTGTAAGCCACCCTCCTGTAAGCCACCCTTCTGTAAGCCACCCTCCTGTAAGCCACCCTCTGTAAGCCACCCTCCTGTAAGCCACCCTCCTGTAAGCCACCCTCCTGTAAGCCACCTCTGTAAGCCACCCTCCTGTAAGCCACCTCTCCTGTAAGCCACCCTCCTGTAAGCCACCCCTCCTGTAAGCCACCCTCCTGTAAGCCACCCTCTGTAAGCCACCTCCTGTAAGCCCCCTCTGATAGCTTTAGTAGAGCACACATGCTGCTGAAGATTAATGGACTTAGCAGATCATGGGTATTTGCTGTGTCTACCTGGGCAGATTTCTTTTTTTTCCTTCACTAGAGACAAATTGTAATTGTTCATATAGGGAAAGAATGAAGAACTCTGAACCATATACAAAACAAGGGAGTAGTCTCGTGGAAAGAAAGGAACATATAGAAGACTTGGTTATAATAATGCCAGATGATCTGTTCTTTGGAGAGCACATTAAGGCAAGAGAAACCCATAGGGTGGATAAGGAGAACTTTCAAACAAAAGAAATAATGTTAAGTAAAAAGACACAAATGCAACTAATGTGACATTTTATTGTGGCAACGTTTCGCTCTTCAGGAGCTTTTTCAAGCCGTTACAAGCGATACATGGACACAGAGCGTATATATATATATATATACTCTCAAAGTGAGGTGTAATACTAGTGGTGGTAGAAGTAGTAGTGATATAAGTAGTAGTAGTAGTAGTAGTAATACAATAAGGTAGAACAATCAATTTGCACATGAGTAAAAGGTGATAAAACTAATACTTAGGTAGTATAACAATAGGAGAGCGAAACGTTGCCACAATAAAATGTCACATTAGTTGCATTTGTGTCCTTTTACTTAACATATTGTCGGTAATTCTACCAATATTATTACAAAAGAAATAATGCTACTGTTGACATATCGCGTGTGCTCTCTCGTTTGGAATTTTATTCGGTGTAGACGGCTGCGTTCAAGGCAGGAAAGACAGAGCTGGTAAAGAGTACAGAGATCATTTACTGCCAACATAGAGCATATTTTTTTTCCAGAATGCTGTTCAAGTTCCATTACCAAACGAATTTATCCCCATAAGTAATAATGTAAAATAGACTAGTCCTTTTAGACCCCCAAAAATACACTTACAAAAGCATTTAAAAAAATAAACTTACATAAAAGGGCGAGTTTGGAGACCATCGTAAACCGGGGTACCACTATATATATATATATATATATATATATATATATATATATATATATATATATATATATATATATATATATATATATATATATATATATATATATACATAATGAAGTCATTATGAGGGAGCAAGCACCTGCTGGCTGAGGACCCATACTAACAGTGATATCTGAGAGGAGAACATCTCCATTGAGTGCTCAGCCAGGCTACCCTGGTTAATTACGCATGCTACAGCTGAACGTGATTAGTAGGAAGAGTAGAAGACAGGTATAATTGTGTCACTGGTGCACACGTGGCTTATTTAAAGTGCACCAAGGCATTGAGTGCACTCTTGCTCGGATATTTTCATGTCTGAATCGGAGTGCTGTATATTCAGGTTCTGAAACAGTGCTGGTGTTATATTGTATACTCAAGTTCTGAAGCAGTTTGTGTATATTCAGGCTCTGAGGCAGTGCTGATTATGTTATCCTGTTCAGGTCAAGGGCAGCGCTGATACTACCATGTTCAGATTCTGAAGCATTGCTGTTCTGTTTCAGGTTCAGAGCAGTCCAGTTACTAGACCTTCAGTTTCAATATGAGGGCAAGGCTTTCAGCAGATGCTTGGCCATACACGTCACACATCAATACTGGCCTGCATGTTCTTCACGGGAAAGTTGCGATTCTCTTTTCACATTGAGGTCAACTGGATTCCGGGAGCACTCCTGGCCTAGCAGCCGGATACACAGCTCTTCAGCATTGCTAACTGCTCGATAGCGCTCTTAAGAACATAAAAAAGGAGGAATACTGCTTCAAGCTATCGGCTCATACTAGGCAGGTTCTTCTCAAACCCAGACCCACTAATAAAAATATATGTCTAACCCATTTTCAGTGCTACCCAAGGAATAAGCTTTGATAACCCTATAAACTCATGTGCAAATCCCACTCAAATCAACCCCTCTCACCCGGCTCTATCCCGGGGATTTTTCAGTTGAGGAAGTAGTTACGTGTGATGGGAAGTCCTGGGCGATCTCCTGTAGGAGATCGCCCAGGACTGAGGGATGAACTGGGATCGCCCAGTTCATCCCTCGCGTTGTAAGCACCCCTTTTCCTGTCTCTCTCTCTCTAGTTAGGTGTGTCGGAAAGCCCTGTATGGAGTGAGTGTGTGAAGGAGACGAAGGATTCCTGCAGGAGATCGGCCGGGGTCAAGCCATCTGCCTGCGCTCCATACCGCGTCCATCCCTCGCGTTGTAAGCACCTCTCTTCCTGTCTCTCACCTGCGGTCCAGTCCTTCGCTCTGAGCACCCCACTCGGGTCGGGTCTTGTGGCATCTGCCGCTGCTCCTGTTGCTGCTGCCACTGCTCCTGTTGCTACTGCCACTGCTCCTGTTGCTGCTGCCACACACGTCTATAGGTGCTCCTTACTCTCGCGAGGCGAAGCTCTTGCTTGGCCTTTGCATCATGAACTAATAAATGTAAATATAGTTTAGCATTTATCACTGCTTTAAAAAGACTGAACATTTAAGATACAGACGAGACAACTGTGTAAGTGGAAATAAATGTGCTGATTGAGACGCAGATCTTGTGCTGAAAGACATTAACAGAAAATGACGTAGCAAAGTGATACATTAATGGGAAGGAAGTGAGGACAGAGAAGAGAGTGTGGCATTCTTGTAGCGTCTTGAAACCAAGCCAGGGCAAGGAACTGCTACATACCCTGCATGTGGGCACTACAACCCCTGCCATTGACCAACTAGTGCTATTGACCAGCACACCCACCCTACCAGTGACCAGTATACACCCCCCGCCAGTGACCAGTACACACACCCCTGCCAGTGACCAGTACACACCTCCTGCCAGTGACCAGCGGACTCCCCCCGCCAGGGACTAGTACACCCCCTGCCAGTGACCAGTACACCCTCTCGCCAGAGACCAGTATACACCCCCTGCCAGAAACCAGTACACACCCCCTGCCAGAAACCAGTACACACCCCCTGCCAGTAACCAGTAATACACGAGCCGAGCGGTGAGTACACATGACCTCTGTTTACTGTACTCACTTGTATGTGCTTGCAAAGGTCGGGTCTTAGCTCCTGGCCCCTCCTCAACTTACCACTTCATTACATATATGTTAGTAACGATCGATATCAAGCTCCTGTGTGTGTGTGTGTGTGTGTGTGTGTGTGTGTGTGTGTGTGTGTGTTACCATTTTGTCCTAGGCCCATGTCGATTAGACACTAGGCCTATTGCATATGCGTGCGTGTATTTGTGTGTATGTGTGTGTGTGTATGTGTGCGTGTGTATGTGTGTGTGTATGTGTGCGTGTGTGTACGTGTGTATGTGAAACCATCTAGGTTCAATTATTTTAGTTATATCTCAGTGTACACACATCTCTGTGAATATACATCGAGATGTGTATATTCACAGAGATGTGTATTTCTTACCGTATGTACACATAGAGATGTGTATTTCTCAGCCCATATACGCCGAGAGGTGTGCATTCCTGAATGTGCACACATCGAGGCTTGAATATTTCTCAGCTATGCGCACCCGTAGTTGACTTCAACTCCAATTTTAAGAATGGAAGTATATTTGGTGGTAGCGAGCAGGTGAGTGACCTGTGAGTGACCTGTGAGTGACCTGTGAGTGACCTGTGAGTGACCTGTGAGTGACTTGTGCCGTACAAAGCTTGGTAATAGATACCCACAAACTGATTTAGTAAGAAATATGAACAAACACTAGGGCATATTTATTAAGAAAACGTTTCGGTTCTGGGACCTTGATCACTTCCCAGGACCGAAACGTTTTCCGATAAACGTGTCTTAGAGTGTGCTCACGTGTCTTTCTAAACCAGTGACCTGTGACCACTCAATAAGCTTTAAAACTAACTTAATTTTCTGGTTACAGAGCTTCAGCTCTAGGCTCTAGGAAAATTCTTTTATTGGGACACCATTTTGGTGTGTGTAGAGCTCTTCCAAGTCATGATGATAAAGGTCCTTGCTGAGCGAAATGTTTGTCTCAATAAAAGTTGGTTGTACGGTATGTGTTTTCATTACCATTGATCCACATGGTTACGTTCACCCAGCCACATGCTTTATGGCTTTCTTTTATACAGTGTTATACTGGAGTGCATTTATAATTTGTGTATCAGTATTAGCTTCAGTCTCTGTCTCCTGGCTGCTTCCCTTCCCATCTCCAGCCTCCTGTCCCTACCTGCTCATCTTTGTTCTTCGGTAATTTCTATGTAATGATTATGTTCCCTCTGGTTCACCTCCCTATTATGCTTTTCCTAAATTCCCTTCACATTGCTCTCCTGGTAGGCTCCACTCTGGTGCTGCGTATTCTAGGATTGATATTCAATACGAAGTCTTATATTACTCAGTTTAGGTAACATATGTGGGCTTCACACTGGTGTTGTATACTCGAGCATTGGCTCGAGTATACACCAAGCCCCCAGATGCTTTTACTTTTGCACGTGTTGCTCAAGTCGTACGATTAATATTAATTATTCTTGGTGATGTTCTGGTTAAGAGGCTTCATTATTATTCCTTTGCCTTCTGTTCTGCTACAAGTTATTGTTGTGGTGTCTTGTTCTCCCTGTTGACGTTAAGAAATATTCCTTATCTATTCTTTCGTGGTCTTTTATGAACACATATTAAGTTACAGTGTTTCCTTCTTTCAAATAGAATATAAAGGTACAATATCGTGACTGAAACAATGCACAAATAAGTACGGGCTATTTATCTGTAATCTCATCCTTTCCTTTACAGAGGTGTGAGCTTTGCTCACACCTCTGCAACACAATTGTCCTCAAAGATTTGTTAAGTTATACCATGGATTAAGGAAAGATCCTGGACTTCACCTTACGAAAGAGACAAAGCAAATGCGATAGTAATTATGTACAAGGTAGAATATAGTGGAAAAATGAGCATATTATTAGAAGAGAGAGGAACTGACGTGCCCCTTAAGGAAACACGTCCTAATGTTTCCATTCATACCGGGGATCGAACCATGGTCCTCAGTGTGTGAGGTGAGCAAGCGAGCTACGCGACACAGTACCAACGCCACATATTCCAATCTTAGTCTGTTATATGTCGTGAAAATCTTTATTTTTTTCTGTTTTAACATCTCACTCATACTTATTTTTGTAGTGCAGAGAAAGTCATCGAAATGACTACTAAGTCGAAGACTTTGGCACTTTTGCAACATTTTGAGAATTTTTGTTGTAGAAAATTTTCGCTAACAAGTGGCTTCCTCAGTCCGGTACAGAAGATGTGAAGGAGTTTGAGGTGATCAGTCCCTCAGCCTTGAGTCAATGTGTTCAGTCCCTCTGTGTGAAGCTTTAAATATTTATTATAGACTATATTATTCTCCTCTCTGTTACATGGAACTCATCTACGTTAAGTTTCATCACACATCCCACTTTTTTTCCATTTTTTCACCTACGTCTTCTGCTATAGATTTTCGGACTTTTTTATTGCTTATTTTCCATGGGATTTTTGGCATCATCGTCCAACAGGCTCAGGAGGTTGTATACTCCTTATGGTAAGTCGTTTATAGAAATTAGAAAGTCTTTTCTTCTGGCAACTCATTTATATAAATTAGAAAGTCGTTCCTTCTGACAACTCATTTATATAAATTAGAAAGTCGCTCCTTCTAAATAAGTCATTTATATAAACCAGAACGATTACCAGAAGCTCTGATCCTTGGGGGTCCCCGCTGCTCACATTACACCAACTGAATAAGTTACAACATAAACACTTCCTATTTTCTCTTTCAAGCAGGAAAACTTTACCTCCGCCATTGCAATTTATTTTTGATTCCTCTTTTGTTGTGTAGTGTCCAGGTTAACCTTCTAGGTTAAACTTCTCGGTTAACCTTCTAGGTTAACCTTCTAGGTTAACCTTCTCGGTTAATATTCTCGGTTAACCTTCTCGGGTGTCTAAATGGATGTAATGTTGCCACACATTATTGTCTTGAAGAATTTGTTACCTTGGTCTTAGTGGGGTTGATTGATTTGTGTGTGTGTGTGTTCGCTTGAGTGTGCTCGTCTAGCTGTGTTTGAGGGCATCGAGCTCCGGCTCCTGGTCCCCCGCCTCTTTACCACTAGGGGGCAGGAGTGATGCACATCAATATAGAGGACTTTGTTTTATTTGTATGTGAATTCATATAATAGTACTCACATTACTCAGACCGTGAGTCCAGTACTAGTATGTCAGCTGGACTCCCACAGGACCAGTACTACCAAGGCTGTGGACTCCCACAGGACCAGTACTACCAAGGCTGTGGACTCCCACAGGACAAGTACTACAAAGGCTGTGGACTCCCACAGGACCAGTACTACCGAGGCTGTGGACTCCCACAGGACCAGTACTACCAAGGCTGTGGACTCCCACAGGACCAGTACTACCAAGGCTGTGGACTCCCACAGGACCAATACTACAAAGGCTGTGGACTCCCACAGGACCAGTACTACCGAGGCTGTGGACTCCCACAGGACCAGTACTACCGAGGCTGTGGACTCCCACAGGACCAGTACTACCGAGGCTGTGGACTCCCACAGGACCAGTACTACCGAGGCTGTGGACTCTCACAGGACCAGTACTACCGAGGCTGTGGACTCCCACAGGACCAGTACTACCAAGGCTGGGGACTCCCACTGGACCAGTACTACCAAGGCTGTGGACTCCCACAGGACCAGTACTACCGAGGCTGGGGACTCCCACAGGACCAGTACTACCGAGGCTGGGGACTCCCACAGGACCAGTACTACCGAGGCTGTGGACTCCCACAGGACCAGTACTACCGAGGCTGGGGACTCCCACAGGACCAGTACTACCGAGGCTGGGGACTCCCACAGGACCAGTACTACCGAGGCTGGGGACTCCCACAGGACCAGTACTACCGAGGCTGGGGACTCCCACAGGACCAGTACTACCGAGGCTGGGGACTCCCACAGGACCAGTACTACCGAGGCTGGGGACTCCCACAGGACCAGTACTACCGAGGCTGGGGACTCCCACAGGACCAGTACTACCGAGGCTGGGGACTCCCACAGGACCAGTACTACCGAGGCTGAGGACTCCCACAGGACCAGTACTACCGAGGCTGGGGACTCCCACAGGACCAGTACTACCGAGGCTGGGGACTCCCACAGGACCAGTACTACCCATTTATCATGTCCTGGAACAAAGTCTTACCCTGGAACGGTGTCCCGTAGCTCGATTGCTAGCACACTCAGCTCACATACTTAGGTCAGTGGGTCGATCCCCGGTACGGGTGGAAACATTAGGACGTATTTCCTTAAGACAACTGCTGTCCATGTTCATCTATCAGTAAAATAGGTACCTGGGTGTTAGTCGGCTGGTGTGGGTCGCATCCTGTTACAAAATTGAAATAATTTGCCCGAAATGACTGTATAACAAGCGGATTTCTATATAGTAGTATGTCACTGATGTTAGCTAGGTCTGTATACCTTGATAAATTAGACACATATGCAACACTTGGGTATCTTTAATGAGGAAACGTTTCGCCACACAGTGGCTTCATCAGTCCAATACAAAGTAGAAAGTTGTAAGGAGAGGAGGAGTTTGAGGTAATCAGTCCCTCGGCCTGGAGTCGATGTGTTCAGTCCTTCAATCTTGTAGTAAGTACAGCATAGGGCAATAGAAGTGGCTTATTTACTGTAGTCAGGTGAGGCGAAGCAGGAGGAGGCGGGGTCATAGTGGTACCATCCACTAGTCGAAGTAGGTCTTCGTCCAAAGGTTGGACAAGTGTTGAAGAATCCGTTTGTATCAAGATCCCAAGATGTTGTCGGTTCTCTGAACCATTCATCTACATCCTGTCTGACACAGCAACATCTTGGGATCTTGATACAAACGACTAGTGGATGGTACCACTATGACCCCGCCTCCTCCTGCTTCACCTCACCTGTCTACAGTATATAAGCCACTTCTATTGCCCTATGCTGTACTTACTACAAGATTGATGGACTGAACACATTGACTCCAGGCCGAGGGACTGATTACCTCAAACTCCTCCTCTCCTTTCAACTTTCTACTTTGTATTGGACTGATGAAGCCACTGTGGGGCGAAACGTTTCCTCAATAAAGATACCCAAGTGTTGCATATGTGTCTAATTTATCAACTTGTCGGTTCTCTGAACCATTCATCTACATACTGTATACCTTGTACATGTACTCGTAGAAATAAAGATTATTGTTGTTGTTATTATTATTATTATTATTATTATTATTATTATTATTATTATTATTATTATTATTATTATTATTATTTATTATTATTATTATTAACTGGAATACCTTGGAGGGACTGATCCCAAACCTGCGCCCCGGGGGAGAGTACCTCCAATAAATATCAGAGGAGCGACGAATACGAGAAAATTCGATTAGTGTCAAAGGTCCCCGACTTATCAACGCCCTCCCTCCGTGCATAAAGGAAATGGTCAACAAACTTTTGGTTCTCTTTAAAAGAGAACTTGACCAGTTCTTCAGATCAGTTCCTGACCAGCCGAGCTGTGGTTTGAACGCTGTACTGCGTGCGGCCAGCAGTAACAGCATGGTTGATCTGGAAAACATCTTTCATTTACCAAGCTCCTGTCATAGTGCAGGCACCACTGAACGGTTCCTAATATAACAAAGATAGCAACAACCAGTCACTCGCAAAATGTCTTCAGAATAAAATACCATAAATCGCATTGTGTACCTTATTCGCTGGCATGGCCATCCCATAAACTGATCCTGTGTTAAAACTGTTCCTCTTGTAGCTCTCGCAGGCACCATCTAGGTGACTCACACCTACGCTGACTCACACCATCTACCCAAGTCTCCTAACCTAACAACAGCTCAGGCTGTGTTCCTGGAGATGGTCGACTTTCCCAGCACAACTGTCACAATGATCTAGACTTCAGAACGCGTGTGACTTGACCTGACCTTGGCTTTCTCTTCGGCCTTCTCTTCCTCCCTCTCTGACCTGTCTTCTACCTTTCTCCTCACCCCTTCCCCCCGACCTGTCTTTTTGGCTTTCTCCAGCTGTCTGTGACTTCGTATCAACCACGCAGAATAAGCCTTTTTCTTCGTTTAATAATTCCATTTTCTCTCTGCCTCGCGCGACAAGATATACATTGGTCCTCGACCGAAATGCCAAACAAAGTTTCCATCTTGAGTTTTGGACTAGCTGGGGGTGCTCGTGGCTTGGTTGGTAGCGTCCTCAGCTCACACACACTGAGATATCCGGGATCGATCCCCTGCACGGGTGAAATGTTGGGCATATGTTTCTTCACACTTGCTGCTCCCGTTCACCTAGCAGTAAGTACCTGGGTGTTAGTCGACTCTTGCGGGTCGCATCCTGGGGGAGATTAACTTAGGCTGTAAGAAACGCTCTGCATAACCAAAGGCTTTTTATATAATATGTCAATAATGTCCCGTAAGTCTGTCAGTTGTATCATGTACCGCCAGAAATAAAGATTATTATTATTATTGTTATTATTATTATTATTATTATTATTATTATTATTATTATTATTATTATTATTATTATTATTATTATTATTATTATTATTAGTGGTAGTAGTAGTAGTAGTGGTAGTAGTCGCAGTAGTAATAGTAGTCGCAGTAGTAGTAGTAGAAGTAGTAATAGTAGTAGTAGTAGTAGTGGTAGTAGTAGCAGTGGTAGTGGTAGTAGTAGCAGTAGTATAGTACTAGTTGTAGTAGTAGTAATAGTAGTAGTAGTATATTCATGGGACGTAATTTTATGTATATGATGAAGAGAACCGGTCCAAGGACTGACCCCTTTGGTACGCCACCTGTTATACTGGTCCTTGTGATGGTTTCTGTTAGCTTACCGTTGTTGGTGCCCAGACAACAGAACTTCTTGGTGTACTATCGTCCTTGTCCCACGGTACCATCGCCTTGTCCCATGATACAATCGTCCTTGTCCCATGATACAATCGTCCTTGTCCCACGGTACCATTGTCCTTGTCCCACGGTACAATCGTCCTTGTTCCAGGGTACTAAACTCTTCCTACCATCTTTGTTCACCCTCTTCCCTAAACCTAGCCTCGTTGTTCAGGTCCCAAACAATATTAATAATGAACAGTTTACAATGCCATTTCTTGAACAGGTCACTGTGACTTCGCTCTTACTGGTGCTGTCAATAGTTGTTTGCTCAGTCGATAAAGCACCACTCACTATCTGTCTTCATTCCCCACCAACTTACACTTATTAGTACACAAATAACCCGCACATAGAAGACTGAAACTAGTTAATAGTTCAAGTCGGACCAAAACTCATCATCAGGTTTATTCTACGTTCCTGTTATTTACGTATTGTGGTATAAGGTACCTCCTCACTGAGCCGTTCACCCTCCTACATGTACCGGCTTCTTTTTACATACATTTGTAAATTAGCTGCCTACGAGGGAGTAACAAAAGCTTACTGACAGAGGCACTACAGTAGTAGAGTGTTAATAAGACACACTTTGTTGGGTTACGGTACTATAAATCGCCATAACACGCATTGTGTGTCTTGTTTATACCATGCGA
>WNWK01006315.1:52500-95000 GCA_009830355.1 Cherax destructor
ATGTGTGTGTGTGTGTGTGTGTGTGTGTGTGTGTGTGTGTGTGTGTGTGTGTGCTGCAGTGGAAAGTCACCTATGGAGAGCAGGAACAAGAAAGGCCCCAGGACTGTCCCTTCAGGAGCTACGTTCGTCTCCTGTGTTCCCTCAAAACACTTGTACCTAGCACTCCTCCTCTGTATCACCTTCACCAGCTACTTATGTGTCCACCTGAACACCTTCCCTGCTACCCATACCTGGAACATACCTGGAGGAGGTTTCGGGGGGTCAGCGCCTCGCGGCCCGGTCCGGGACCAGAGCTCGTGTCTGCTGTTCCAGGATATATATGAAAGTTCCCTCGATGGAACTGTCTGAAAGTGTATCTTACAGCAGAGGATGATACAGTAGTGTGCTAATATGAGTACTTGTGTATGTTTGTTTTTGTTTATGTGTCCGCATCAGTAAAATGCTCCATAATGTAGTAAGAAAAACAGAATGGATAAGATGTTATTAAAGTAGATAGGATCCAGTTGCAGCATTACGCACTTGTCCACGACAAGTATTGTCCATAATAAGGATTGTCCATGACAAGTATTGTCCATAACAAGTATTGTCCACGACAAGTATTGTCCATAACAAGTATTGTCCACAAGTATTGTCCATAACAAGTATTGTCCATGACAAGTATTGTCCATGACAAGTATTGTCCATGACAAGTATTGTCCATGACATGTTTTGTCCATGACAAGTATTGTCCATGACAATTATTGCTGCTCTGCGTAATAATTATGCACCGCCCACTCTCACGCCCATCGTGCCCCGCCCACACCACTTCAACGACCTTGCATGACTGCAACCACCGGCGGGCATGCCGCCCACGCCCACACTCACGCCCATGGTAGGCAGATGAGAGGTAAGGGTTGTTGAGGAGGTAGATAAATACTGTTGTAGCGATGGTAAGAGCTTGTGTGTGTGTGTGTGTGTGTGTGTGTGTGTGTGTGTGTGTGTGTGTGTGTGTGTGTGCTGTTATATTCGGTCAACTCTTACGATAAAGTGTTCTCATATCTCTGCAGTCGATTTCGGTGGAGGTCACCGCCCCCGGAGCCCCGTCCCGGGTACCGGTCTTATTGGCCATGTTGTTAGTGCTAGCCGAATGCAGACTAACGTATGCACCACAGCCAGGCTGATCAGGAACTGTGCTTGAGAAAATTATCAAGTTTCCTCTTGAAGACAGTCAAGGGTTTTTTAGTAACTCACTTTATTCACGACGGGAGCGTGTTGAAGAGTCTGGGTTCCCTGACACTTATCTGAATTCTTAATGTACCCCGTTCCGCCCCATTATTCCGATTACTTCCTGGGAAAAGCGTATATCCTCGTCTAACCTGTCTATTCATCTGATTATTTTGTATAAAAATAATCATATAGCCCATTGTTCTTCAATCTTGTGGCAGCGTAGAACCTGACTCTCTCATTCCATCATAACAGCTCATTACTCTCAGCTCATCCTGAGTACATTCCTTCGGACTTTCTCCAGTTACACTTGGGTTTTTTTCTGCTGCTCATGTGAGGGTTGTACACTGACTCTGCATACTCAAGAATGGTTTGTAATGTGATTTAGTTTTATGATCGAGTCTGTATTGAACACTGTGAATGCCACTCTTAATGTTCCTCAGGTGACTCTGCACCGCCTGTGTTCTTCCTCTTATATCTGACTGATGGATCTTGCTGCATTTGTTATGTAACAGGTTCTGTGAGCTGTCACTCCCCCTCCCTATCCTTTCCCTATCCTTCCCAATCCTTCCCATCCTTCCCAATCCTTCCCATCCTTCCCTTCCTTCCTTCCCATCCTTCCCTTCCTTTCTTCCTTCCCATCCTTCCCATCCATACCTCCTTCCCATCCATCCTTCCTTCCCATCCATCCTTCCTTCCCATCCTTCCCATCCATCCTTCCTTCCCATCCTTCCCATCCATCCTTCCTTCCCTTGTCTTACGTTCCTTTCTCGATGGTAATCAATCTTGGGTCACCTTTCTCCGTCTTCCAGTTTCATAACTTTGCCCTTGTCCAGGTTACTCTTATTCAGACATTCCTGAAGGTTGTCACCATTTATTCAGACATTCCTGAAGGTTGTCACCATTTATTCAGACATTCCTGAAGGTTGTCACCATTTATTCAGACATTCCTCAAGGTTGTCACCATTTATTCAGACATTCCTGAAGGTCAACAAGGTGACAAGGGTAGCAGGAGTAAAATATGGGATTAACCCTTCAGAAATCTGAACCCCGATAAAAAAAAAAAAGATTTTTATAAAATGAAGGTAAACACAGCTGTCTGTGGAGTCTAATGAGGCAAACGCTGAGAAGTGGATTGAGTGAAGACGCTGTTCCACGGGAGAAACGCCTCACTAAATTCCTCCCTGCAGTTGTTTCTCACTCTTGTTAATGTCTGACTAGACCAGTAACAAGACTCTAATACACTTCAGTAATACACTTCAGTAATACACTTTAGTAATACACTTCAGTAATAAACTTCAGTAATACACTTCAGTAATACACTTCAGTAATACACTTCAGTAATACACTTCAGTAATACACTTCAGTAATACACTTCAGTAATATACTTCAGTAATACACTTCAGTAATACACTTCAGTAATACACTTCAGTAATACACTTCAGTAATACACTTCAGTAATACACTTCAGTAATACACTTTAGTAATACAATTCAGTAATACACTTCAACATTACACTTAAACAATACACTTACCCAATACACTTCAACAATACACTTTAACAACACTTTAACACCATGTAAACAATTCAGGTACTCACCCCCTCAACCATCACTTAGGTTCCCGAAGAGTGGTAAGACTTAGGTGATCACCTTATTTACAGAGGCTGAAAAATGGTCTCTTCTTTTACAAAGGTTCAGGTTGGGTTCTCAGGCAGGTGGAGGCAGATGTAAACACAGAGGCAGTGTGAACCTTCTTCACGTTCACACTCTACATGTCACGGCACTCATCTGAGGTCTCACGCTGTCAGTCACTCTGAGGTCACGACCTTGCACTCACCCGTGAACTCTCTCTCTCTCTCTCTCTCTCTCTCTCTCTCTCTCTCTCTCTCTCTCTCTCTCTCTCTCTCTCTCTCTCTCTCTCTCTCTCTCTCTCTCTTAACTAGGGAAGATACAAGGAAAAGATGAGAAGAAGAGTTTAAGAAGAATATAAGTAGGGTGATAAAGGAGTAGAGAAGATAAAAAAAGTGCAGTTTCCTGTACACCTGTGTCTTCCCGTGCACCTGTCATCCTGTGCACCTGTGTCTTCCCGTGCACCTGTCATCCTGTGCACCTGTCTTCCCGTGCACCTGTCATCCTGTGCACCTGTCTTCCCGTGCACCTGTCATCCTGTGCACCGGGGTTTACCTGGAGTTTAGCTGGAGTCGCTTCCGTAAGTCACCGCCCTCGCGGCCCGCTCCCAGAACAAGACCTCCTGGTTGGTGGACTGATCGATCAAGCTGTTGGTGCCCCACGCACGCAGTCTAACCTATGCACCACAACCCGGGTGATCGGTTGAATTTTTTGCATTGTTGTGGATTAACAGTTTTATTTTATCAAAGAAAATTTCATCATTATTTTCAACTCACCAGAGTTGTATCATATTTTAAAAGTCTTTATTTGCAACCCGTTGGTTTATTGGGCTTACTGGTTTAGTGGGTTTTAAGCCTGTTGAATACACGAGGATCACTAATTAATACAAGATATTATAGAAAGCTCTCATCACATATATACACAATATATACACTGAGATATACACGTCTCTCTCACAGTATATACACTAAGATATACACGTCTCTCACACAGTATATACACTAAGATATACACGTCTCTCACACAGTACATACACTAAGATATACACGTCTCTCACACAGTACATACACTAAGATATACACGTCTCTCTCACAGTATATACACTAAGATATACACGTCTCTCACACAGTATATACACTAAGATATACACGTCTCTCACACAGTATATACACTAAGATATACACGTCTCTCACACAGTACATACACTAAGATATACACGTCTCTCACACAGTACATACACTAAGATATACACGTCTCTCACACAGTACATACACTAAGATATACACGTCTCTCACACAGTATATACACTAAGATATACACGTCTCTCACACAGTACATACACTAAGATATACACGTCTCTCACACAGTATATACACTAAAATATACACATCTCTCTGTATAAACACTGCCCAACTTTGACTAATGTATTTTTATGCTATAAACCTAATTTGTTTAATGCTTTCTATTAGAAAATATATTATTGTCTTCGAGATATCGAAAGCACTTACCTTTCTTTTAAGCAAGAAAATAACTTATTCATCAATTCTCAGCGGCTTAACTAATCAAGTTGCCTCGTGAATCTGTAACGACACGATGGTAAACAATCGACGGAGGGTTGCAACCCTGGGTAAGACTAGTAAGTTTATTTAAGTTCAGCTACACATAAATACATATGTGTAAATTCTCTAGCATAACCACCCCCCCCCCCCAAAAAAAAAAAAATCAAAGTGACTTATTTCCATTAGAGTCTTTCTTAATATCTTATTATTTTAACCTTAAAAATTAAAACAGCTTAGTAACTCGACTTTGTGAAAATCAGTTACAATGAAAGGAGAAATACTAGAAATAAGGTAAACTGAGTTATTTACATTAACATTAAAGAGAAGATCAGCTTACAATAATAGGTACATGAATGTTGTATATACAGGAAATCATTTTCCTTCCTTTCTGTAGGTACATTCATTAGATATCTTTTAGTTAAGACAGTGATGACACTAGCAGGTTAGTGCACTACCCACTGTACCATGCTGAGCTAGTGAGCTCCATACAACTAGTGGGGTTTTATACACAATAGGAAGGTTAGTATGGGCTTGTCATGGGTTGTAACCACACTGGGACCAAGCCTAGGCTGCCAAGGTTAGTAATACCTCACCTAACCTAAGCTAATCTAACCCTTCTGGCCCCAGGCAGAACTACCAGGGTTAACAAAGCTCTGAAAACTACTCATAGATTTGTGGTTGTGTTCACTCTGCAATAACAACAACAACAACAATAGCAGCCATGCGAGTTCAGATGACTTGGTGCAGACGCTGCTGAAGACATACGTTGCACAGCAGCCTTATGTTGGCACACACAAATGTTGACCCAATAAAGGCTTGTTCTGCGACGTTGTTTCAATAAAGGCTTGTTCTGCGACGTTGTTCCTATAAAGGCTTGTTCTGCGACGTTGTTCCTATAAAGGCTTGTTCTGCGACGTTGTTCCTATAAAGGCTTGTTTTGCGACGTTGTTCCTGTAAAGAATTGTTTTGCGACGTTGTTCCTATAAAGACTTGTTCTGCGACGTTGTTCCTATAAAGGCTTGTTCTGCGACGTTGTTTCAATAAAGGCTTGTTCTGCGACGTTGTTCCTATAAAGGCTTGTTCTGCGACGTTGTTCCTATAAAGGCTTGTTCTGCGACGTTGTTCCTATAAAGACTTGTTCTGCGACGTTGTTCCTATAAAGGCTTGTTCTGCGACGTTGTTCCTATAAAGACTTGTTCTGCGACGTTGTTCCTATAAAGGCTTGTTCTGCGACGTTGTTCCTATAAAGGCTTGTTCTGCGACATTGTTCCTATAAAGGCTTGTTCTGCGATGTTGTTCCTATAAAGGCTTGTTCTGCGACGTTGTTCCTATAAAGGCTTGTTCTGCGACGTTGTTCCTATAAAGGCTTGTTCTGCGACGTTGTTCCTATAAAGGCTTGTTCTGCGACGTTGTTCTTATAAAGGCTTGTTCTGCGACGTTGTTCCTATAAAGGCTTGTTCTGCGACGTTGTTCCTATAAAGGCTTGTTCTGCGACGTTGTTCCTATAAAGGCTTGTTCTGCGACGTTGTTCCTATAAAGGCTTGTTCTACGACATTGTTCCTATAAAGACTTGTTCTGCGACGTTGTTCCTATAAAGGCTTGTTTTGCGACGTTGTTCCTATAAAGGCTTGTTCTGCGACATTGTTCCTATAAAGGCTTGTTCTGCGACATTGTTCCTATAAAGACTTGTTCTGCGACGTTGTTCCTATAAAGGCTTGTTCTGCGACGTTGTTCCTATAAAAGCTTGTTTTGCGACGTTGTTCCTATAAAAGCTTGTTTTGCGACGTTGTTCCTATAAAGCTTGTTTTGCGACGTTGTTCCTATAAAAGCTTGTTTTGCGACGTTGTTCCTATAAAAGCTTGTTTTGCGACGTTGTTCCTATAAAGGCTTGTTCTGCGACGTTGTTCCTATAAAAGCTTGTTTTGCGACGTTGTTCCTATAAAAGCTTGTTTTGCGACGTTGTTCCTATAAAGGCTTGTTCTGCGACGTTGTTCCTATAAAAGCTTGTTTTGCGACGTTGTTCCTATAAAGGCTTGTTCTGCGACGTTGTTCCTATAAAAGCTTGTTTTGCGACGTTGTTCCTATAAAAGCTTGTTTTGCGACGTTGTTCCTATAAAAGCTTGTTTTGCGACGTTGTTCCTATAAAAGCTTGTTTTGCGACGTTGTTCCTATAAAGGCTTGTTTTGCGACGTTGTTCCTATAAAGGCTTGTTCTACGACGTTGTCTCAGTAAAGGCTCTGGATCCATCAGTCACCTAGTTATCGCGTATCTCATCTGGTCTGTGTGGAGTTGCATGCTTATCTTGCGCCAGGTAATGCTTCCAGTTTTGATTCTCTTTGCACCATCAGCATTAGGTACACGATGAGAGAGAGAGAGAGAATGGGGTGCTATTGAGAGGTCGAGGTAGGTATCCTACTGCAGGCTGAGCCAACAACGGGTTTCCCCCAACCTGCCTCTTTCTCCCCATCACTTACTCCCCACCCTATTTTCTCTATCCCAGTGACCTCATTTTCTCCCATCACCCCTCCCCCATTTTCTCCTTTCCTATAAACTAATTTTCTTCCCTCCCTTGACCCTTATTCCTTCCTCTGCTTCTACCCCTTGATTCTCCTCACCCATCATCTCATTTTCGTCTCACCCATCCAGTATCCAAATTTTCTTCATCTCACCACTGTTTTACCCTCCTTCACCATTACCATTCTATCCTTAATCGCCTTCTTCCTCTTTCATTATTCCTCCATTATCCTACCCCACCTAACCCACTTCCTACGTTCTCATATCAGTTAAAAACGAAAAAATCCGCACTGAACGCCAATAACGCATTTCACGTTCTTCCTCAGTTAAGATGCTCAGGAAAAAAGAAGTTACGTGGTTCTTTCTATGAAAGGAACTTCCATAGGAACACAACAGGCTCCTATGTAAGGAACACAACAGGCTTCCTATGGAAGGAACACAACAGGCTTCCTATGGAAGAAACACAACAGACTTCCCATGGAAGGAACACAACAGGCTTCCTATGGAAGAAACACAACAGACTTCCCATGGAAGGAACACAACAGGCTTCCTATGGAAGGAACACAACAGGCTTCCTATTGAAGAAACACAACAAGCTTCCTATGGAAGAAACACAACAGACTTCCCATGGAAGGAACACAACAGGCTTCCTATGGAAGAAACACAACAGACTTCCCATGGAAGAAACACAACAGGCTTCCCATGGAAGGAACACAACAGACTTCCCATGGAAGGAACACAACAGCTTCCATGGAAGGAACACAACATGCTTCCATGGAAGGAACACAACAGACTTCCATGGAAGAAACACAACAGGCTTCCATGGAAGGAACACAACAGACTTCCCATGGAAGGAACACAACATGCTTCCTATGGAAGGAACACAACAGACTTCCATGGAAGGAACACAACAGGCTTCCTATGGAAGGAACACAACAGGCTTCCATGGAAGGAACACAACAGGCTTCCCATGGAAGGAACACAACAGCTTCCCATGGAAGGAACACAACAGCTTCCATGGAAGGAACACAACAGACTTCCATGGAAGAAACACAACAGGCTTCCCATGGAAGGAACACAACAGGCTTCCCATGGAAGGAACACAACAGACTTCCCATGGAAGGAACACAACATGCTTCCTATGGAAGGAACACAACAGACTTCCCATGGAAGGAACACAACAGGCTTCCTATGGAAGGAACACAACAGACTTCCCATGGAAGGAACACAACAGGCTTCCTATGGAAGGAACACAACAGACTTCCCATGGAAGGAACACAACAGGCTTCCTATGGAAGGAACACAACAGACTTCCCATGGAAGGAACACAACAGGCTTCCCATGGAAGGAGCACAACATGCTTCCTATGGAAGAAACACAACAGACTTCCCATGGAAGGAACACAACAGGCTTCCTATGGAAGAAACACAACAGGCTTCCTATGGAAGAAACACAACAGACTTCCCATGGAAGAAACACAACAGACTTCCCATGGAAGAAACACAACAGGCTTCCTATGGAAGAAACACAACAGGCTTCCTATGGAAGAAACACAACAGACTTCCCATGGAAGGAACACAACAGGCTTCCTATGGAAGAAACACAACAGACTTCCCATGGAAGGAACACAACATGCTTCCTATGGAAGAAACACAACAGACTTCCCATGGAAGGAACACAACAGCTTCCTATGGAAGAAACACAACAGACTTCCCATGGAAGGAACGCAACAGGCTTCCTATGGAAGAAACACAACAGACTTCCCATGGAAGGAACACAACAGGCTTCCCATGGAAGGAACACAACAGACTTCCCATGGGAGGAACACAACATGCTTCCTATGGGAGGAACACAACATGCTTCTTATGGAAGGAACACAACAGACTTCCCATGGCAGAAACACAACAGGCTTCCTATGGAAGGAACACAACAGGCTTCCTATGGAAGGAACACAACAGACTTCCCATGGGAGGAACACAACAGACTTCCCATGGGAGGAACACAACAGACTTCCCATGGGAGGAACACAACATGCTTCTTATGGAAGGAATGAGGCTTCCCATGGAAGGAACACAATAGGCTTCCCATGAAAGGAACACAACAGATTTCCCATGGAAGGAACACAACAGACTTCTTATAGAGGACCACAACAGGCTTCCTCGGTCGAATATAGATTAATCTAACACTGGAGACAATAGAAACAGTACTTTTGACATGATCAGTCCCTCAGCCTTGGGGTTGTACAACATTGGCAACATTGATTTTTTTTTATCGTTAAGCAATGAAGAGTAATAGAAAATAATACCGACAAGTTGATGATTAAGACATGGGCAACACTTGGGTATATTTATTGCCTGAACGTTTCGCCCGTACAACATTCTTCTTGACACTTGTGTGACTGACCACCACCTGCCAAGGCTGAGGGACTCGTCACGTCGAAAGTACATATTGCCTCTACTGTCTCCAGTGTTATATTAGCCTGTCATCGAATGAGGAGACTTGTGGTGTAGGTGGAACGTTTCGACAGTAAACCTGCCCAGGTGTTGAACATGTGTTTTATTCTGCTGAAGGGGACACGAATGCCTACAGTCAGGGGCACCGTTACTGAAGACGTTTCGGTCCTGAGACCTTGAAGGACACTAGTGAAAATAAGTCACTTTGATATTTTTTTGTTATCTTAGGTAATCTACACATATGTTACTGTGGATAATAAGTGTACTTATGTGTACCTGTACAGAAATAAACCTACTTATTTACTTACTTAAGTTGGTTTACGTGTTTTTGTTTCTAAACCAAAACCTGTCGGTATTTGTTACCAAAGTTTAAACCACTTACTTAAGTAGTATAAACGTCTACGTTAACGTTCATCTACGGTCATGCATTACTATTCTTTTCTCCTTTAGTTTTGGGCAGTCACCTGTCTTCTTGCTACATAAACACTGACACTTTGATCCCTGTTTACTTGCATCACGTTTGCAACATGTCTTCAACATGTGTCGAGTTGATATTCGCCTTGTTTACGTTTTTTTTTCCGGTTCCAGCAGAGTTGCCGCGACTTTCAACAACCATAACTATCCAGGAAGTCTTTAGTTGATATAATTTTACATTCACCAGTACCGCTAAACCCATGTGGGTCATGCAGCGTCAAGAAGGAAGGAAGTGTGGTAGGTAAGAAGTGTTGTCTTGTCAACTGATTGGTATTGCAATGACGCAAAGTCGTCTAATATATTTTTAAAACAGTCTGACGAACAAGCTTTAATCGGGAGAACGTTTCGAGCTGTGTAGAGAGAAACGTTGACTTATGAGTTTATAAATGTTAGCCTGTCTTTACTTAACGAACAATGATATGTTGTGTCTCACGTGATGCGTGTTGCAACAGCCTCGTGATACAGTGCCATCTTAATGTGGGCTGTTAATAGTTAGGAAAAAAGTTGACGCATCGGCCGTCTCCCACCGAGGTAGGGTCACCCGATTAAAAAAAACACTTTCACCGTTATTCATTCAGTTACTGTCTTGCCAGAAGCGTGTTGACGATACCGATCAGATGACTCTCTGAACTGCAACATCGCCACTCCTCCTCCAGAGTGCAGGCACTCTACCTCCCACCCACAAGATTGTTTACAAATTTACGACGTACTCGTAATGTGCGTGTCAGCTGGAGTGAGGAGCCGGCTGGTGTAAAGCGTCAGTTGATAGCCCAGCTGGTCGTCCAGCTGGTCGTTTAACTGGTCGTTTAGCTGTTCGTCCAGCTGGTCGTCCAGCTAAGGAAGTGTGGAAAACTTGAGACTCGTCAGCTTACCCGTTAAATGTCTCGTAAATGCTTCATTAAATATATATAATCCTGGGATATTTAACATGCAAGATAACCTCTCTCACTTTACAAGCAATATTACAAGATGAAGTGCATGTAAAGGCAATTTGTTGGGCTGCAAATTGATCAAGGAATTACCCAATGTTGCTGAACATTCAGCCAAAGTGAGAGGTGAATGGTAGTTGCACAAGCTAGTTTAATCTTATGAATGATACTGAAGATAGTTGATCTCTTAATGGGGTTTAAAGTCTATCGACTACACGATAGTTAAGGTTGCATGATATCTTTTCATAACATGCCAAGAGTGTTTTAATTTCTTAAGTAGAGATTAAAGTAAAGTTTCAGGATATATACACTGAGAGACGTACCCCTCACGGTGTACATATCCTTTGAAGACGGTGTTGTATGACCCGCGGGTTACCTCGGCTTCATAAACTATCATAGTGGAGAACGAGAACTGCACAGTTGAACTCTCACAGTGACCTTGCTCACACATGCTGCTGGCTCCTCAAATCTCTCCCTCACAAAACCTCCTTCTCCCTCTCCCTCCAACTCCTCCCCACAGAAGTCCCCTAAACCTCTTTCCATGTATCCCAGATTTATATCTTCTCTTTGTCAACTTATGTTATTCCAGCCTTGCTACATTACGGTGGCCCGTGGCCTGGTGGCAAAAGCTCTCGCTTCACATGGCGAGGGTCCGGGTTCGATTCCCAGCGAAGGGGAGGAAACATCGGACGTGTTTCCTTACACCGGTTGTCTATGTTCACCTATCAGTAATAATAGGTACCTGGGTGTTATTCGACTGGTGTGGGTCGCATCCTGGGACAAAAGTGACCTAATTTGCCCGAAATGCTCAGCATAACAAGGGGCTTTCTATATAGTAGTATGTCATTGATGTCAGCTATGACTGTATACCTTGTACATGTACTTGAAGAAATAAAGATATATTATTATTATTACATGACCAAACCATCTTCATTTCTTCTCTGCATAGAATTCCTACAGCACGTTTAGTTTAGACGTCTGTACTTGCGTCAACCTCCCCGTCGTCGCTGCAACACACACACACACACACACACACACACACACACACACACACACACACACACACACACACACACACACAGCTGAGTCTCGACCCCTGCAACTACAATTAGGTGAGTACACACACACAAGAGACTGGTGCAAAAATTAGTGGAGCAGGCAGGAATAATAGGGAAAGTACTGCAATGGATCAGGGAATACCTGACAGGAAGTGTTGGTACGTGATGAAGTGTCAGAGTAGGCGCATGTGTCGAGTGGGGTTCCAAAAGGGTCAGTTCTAGGTCCGGTGCTGTTTCTTATATATGTGAATGACATGATGGAAGGAATAGATTCAGAAGTGTCACTGTTCGCTGATGATGTGAAACTGATGAGGAGAATACAAGCGGACGAGGATCATTTAAGATTACAAGGGGATCTGGACAGACTACAAGTCTGGTCAAACAAATGGCTCCTGGAGTTTAACCCCAGTAAGTGTAAGGTCATGAAGATTGGGGAAGGACACAGAAGACTGCAGACGGCATACAGGTTACGGAATCAAAGGCTGCAAACGTCACTTAAAGAAAAGGATCTTGGGGTAAGCATTGTAACGAACATGTCTCCTGAGGCACACATCAATCAAATAACTGCTGCAGCATATGGGCGATTGGCAAACCTGAGATTAGCGTTTAGACATCTGAGTAAGGAGTCATTCACGACATTGTACACCGTGTATGTCAGGCCTATACTAAAGTATGCAGCACCAGTATGGAACCCTCACCTAGTCAAACACGTCATGAAATTGGAGAAAGTGCAAAAATTTGCAACACGTTTAGTCCCGGAACTGAGAGGTATGTCTTATGAGGAGAGGTTAAGGGAACTCAACCTGATGACACTAGAGGATAGGAGGGACAGGGGGGACATGATAACAACGTATAAAATACTGAGAGGAATTGACAAGGTGGACAGAGCTCGAATGTTTCAGAGATGAGATACAGGAACAAGGAGCCACAATTGGAAGCTGAAAACCCAGATAAGTCATAGGGATGTTAGGAAGTATTTCTTTAGCCTTAGAGTTGTTAGGAAGTGGAATAATCTGGAGAGTGAAGTAGTGGAAGCAAGTTCCATACATAGCTTTAAGAAGAGGTATGATAAAGCTTATGGAGCAGGGAGAGAGTGAATTAGTATCGAGCAGTGAAGAGGCGGGGCCAGGAGCTATGACTCGACCCTGCAACCACAAATAGGTGACCACACACCATGGCTTTCACCCGTGGTGTCACCAACATTATACTCTCACACATTCCCTTCTCTTTGACACATAAATTCCTTCCTTTCAGCAACTTTTCCCCTCATTCATTGTTTGAGTTACCTCCTACGTCACGGCTCCCTCCTACGTCACGGCTCCCTCCTACGTCACGGCTCCCTCCTACGTCACGGCTCTCTCCTACGTCACGGCTCCCTCCTACGTCACGGCTCCCTCCTACGTCACGGCTCCCTCCTACGTCACGGCTCCCTCCTACGTCACGGCTCCCTCCTACGTCACGGCTCCCTCCTACGTCACGGCTCCCTCCTACGTCACGGCTCCCTCATACGTCACGGCTCCCTCCTACGTCACGGCTCCCTCCTACGTCACGGCTCCCTCCTACGTCACGGCTCCCTCCTACGTCACGGCTTCCTCCTACGTCACGGCTCCCTCATACGTCACGGCTCCCTCATACGTCACGGCTCCCTCCTACGTCACGGCTCCCTCCTACGTCACGGCTCCCTCCTACGTCACGGCTCCCTCCTACGTCACGGCTCCCTCCTACGCGGCTCTCACTCCGGCTCCCTCCTACGTCACGGCTCCCTCCTACGTCACGGCTCCCTCCTACGTCACGGCTCCCTCCTACGTCACGGCTCCCTCCTACGTCACGGCTCCCTCCTACGTCACGGCTCCCTCCTACGTCACGGCTCCCTCCTACGTCACGGCTCCCTCCTACGTCACGGCTCCCCCACCGATACATCAACTCCCACGTACCTAAATACATTCTCTTCTTAACTCTTCCTCTTCAAGCACTTTTGAGAGTTTATTATCCTACCTTCCCGCTTATTTGATAGACTTTCATTTTGCTTTAAATAATGTCTGTGGATTTGACTATTAATTCAGTTCCAAAATATTTATAATTCCTCGAGTTTGCACCAAACATTTAACATTAAACATGAAAAACGATCAGTGTAAAATTAATTTTGGTGACTTAAAGCTGTGTGTACTCACCTAGTTGTGGTTGCAGGGGTCGAGACATAGCTCCTGGCCCCGCCTCTTCACTGGCCGCTACTGGGTCACTCTCCCTGCGCCATGAGCTTTATCATACCTCTTCTTAAAGCTGTGTATGGAACCTGCCTCCACTACATCGCTTCCCAAGCTATTCAACTTCCCGACCACTCTGTGACTGAAGAAATACTTCCTAACATCCCTGTGATTCATCTGAGTCTTCAACTTCCAACTGTGTCCCCTTGTTGCTGTGTCCCATCTCTGGAACATTCTGTCTCTGTCAACCTTGTCAATTCCTCTCAGTATTTTATATGTCGTTATCCTGTCCCCCCTATCTCTCCTGTCCTCCAGTGTCGTCAGGTCGATTTCCCTTAACCTCTCCTCGTAGGACATACCCCTTAGCTCCGGGACTAGTCTTGTTGCAAACCTTTGCACTTTCTCTAGCTTCTTTACGTGCTTGGATAAATGTGGGTTCCAAACTGGTGCTGCATACTCCAGTATGGGCCTAACGTACACAGTGTACAGGGTCCTGAACGATTCTTTATTAAGATGTCGGAATGCTGTACTTAGGTTTGCTAGGCGCCCGTATGCTGCAGCAGTTATTTGGTTGATGTGCGCCTCAGGAGATGTGCCTGGTGTTATACTCACCCCAAGATCTTTTTCCTTGAATGAGGTTTGTAGTCTGTGTGTGTGTGTGTGTGTGTATGTGTCTAGGTCATGATACTCTACAACAGGTCATAATACGGTACACTGGGTCATGATAGGTTACATCGTGTAATACCAGGTCAAAGTTGGTGACAATAAGGCGCACCAAAACTCTCTCTCTCTCTCTCTCTCTCTCTCTCTCTCTCTCTCTCTCTCTCTCTCTCTCTCTCTCTCTCTCTCTCTCTCTCTCTCTCTCTCTCTCTCTCTCTCTCTCTCTCTCTCTTTCTCTCATCAGTTACTCAAACACATCTATGCATAATGTTTTTTTTGCCAAAAGCTCAGTTTTCTTGTTTTCTTTGTTTCTTGTAAAGTGGGGAGGAACAAGGGGAGAGAGTAACGAAAATGAAGAACAAAAAGAGAAGAGTAACAAAAATGACGAACAAAGATAAAAGAGTAACAAAAATTAAAAAAAAAAAAGAGGAAAGAGGAACAACAAAAAGAGGTAAGAGGAATAACAGCGAAAAGAGGAAAGAGGAACAGAGAAGAAAGAGTGAGAGGTGTGATAGTGTCAAGAGACAGAGTGGCCTCCTCAGAGTGCCATCCCTTCAGTCAGTGGTGTATCATGCACTAGCTTCACCTGTAATTAATACCCTTATGTGTCATATGTGTCCTCTCCATGCCAGCACTATGAATGCTCCAGACATGTGTCTTACGTGTCCTCCTCCCGTAGATACCATGATTGTTACAGACATGTGTCTTACGTGTCCTCCTCTCGTAGATACCATGACTGTTCCAGACATGTGTCTTATGTGTCCTCATGTAAACACTACGACTGCTCCAGATATATGTCTGATAAGACTCGCGAAATCGTAATGACACGATTGCAAACAAACCATACCACGGGTGGGGTTCGAACCCGCGGTCAGAGAGTCTCAAAACTCCAGACCGTCGCGTAAGCCACTGGGCCAGCTAGCTTCTCTGACCGCGGGTTCGAACCCCACCCGTGGTATGGTTTATATGTCTGATAAAGTGTCCAGAAGTTAGCAATGAGTCTTGAAGGAAGTCAGCGGAAGACAGAAACACAGAACATAATAATGTGTCAACTCTGGTATAAAATCATACGAAAATAGTGTATAGAAAAGGTCATTAAACTCATGAAATTTAGAAAACGCCAGAAAACGATATTTTTCAATATTTCTCGGTTTTCTCCTTAAAATCATATTATGTTTCAATTTCTACAATTCTATAATTTGTTTTTTAAATTCCAGTTTGATTATTTTTTAAAAAATGACAAATTGGCTTCTATATAACCTAACTTCAATCCAAAAAAAAGTATTTCTCATTAGGACACTAATGTTCAAAGAATTTGAAGCCAGGCATCTCTGGAACATTGATCATAGTGCACTAGCACATGACGGTAGTTGCATGAACTCTTTCCCCCTCCCCCCTTCCCTGTACGATGAATCAGCAATGAAAAGTTGAAGCCGATCGGATAACACGTTCCGAAGTTATAAACGAAAGTCTGGATTAAGGGGGGAAAAAAAGGAAAAAATTCAGGCAACCACTTTAAGGTCCTCTTCAGGGGACACCTAAAAAGTATTGAAATACTTTTACATAAATATTAATCCTTTTGTCTTCAGGGATTACACATTATCTTTGGAAAGGTTTCAGAAATAGCCTTCGAGAGGTTCCTCTGCATGAAGATGTTGCAGACAAAACCCAGCCAATCATGTGTTAGTGCAATCGTTGACGCAACATATCCACAGGCAGTCTCTTCTTGCAAGCAAGAAACAATAGTTAAGCAACGTGTCTTAGCCAAGTGATTCTATATCTCCTAGTTAGACAGATGGTAATGGCTCTGCAGAGAGAGAGAGATAGAGAGAGAGAGAGAGAGAGAGAGGGGGAGGGAGAGGGAGAGAGAGAGAGAGGGAGAGGGAGAGGGAGAGATGGTATCTCCCTTAATTATGATTACGTAGCATCAATTTTCATGTGACCAATACGACCCTTATTATGTATCGTAAGAGCCTGTGAGACTCGCAAAAACTCGCCCACCTTCTTCCACTCACTTGGCTACTCACTCATAATTTGCTTCGTTTAAGAAATTCTCACCACAGTACAAAAGGTCAACAGAGAAAATTTCTATAATGTATTCTCGGAGGCTGAGACGGAGGCTGAGACGGAGGCTGAGACGGAGGCTGAGACGGAGGCTGAGACGGAGGCTGAGACGGGGCTGAGACGGGAGCTGAGACGGAGGCTGAGACGGAGGCTGAGACGGAGGCTGAGACGGAGGCTGAGACGGAGGCTGAGACGGAGGCTGAGACGGAGGCTGAGACGGGGCTGAGACGGGGGGCTGAGACGGGGGCTGAGACGGAGGCTGAGACGGGAGAGGGCTGAGACGGCTGAGACGCTGAGACGAAGGCTAAGACGGAGGCTGAGACGGAGGCTGAGACGGAGGCTTAGACGGAGGCTGAGACGGGGGCTGAGACGGAGGCTGAGACGGAGGCTGAGACGGAGGCTGAGACGGAGGCTGAGACGGAGGCTAAGACGGAGGCTGAGACGGAGGCTGAGACGGAGGCTTAGACGGAGGCTGAGACGGAGGCTGAGACGGAGGCTTAGACGGAGGCTGAGACGGGGGCTGAGACGGGGGCTGAGACGGAGGCTGAGACGGAGGCTGAGACGGAGGCTGCTTCACCTTACTGATCTGTGGTGTTCTAAGTCTTGTCTAGTAGGCTGGTTTGCTAGGTTTTGGGTCATTAATGCTGCATGGTACTTGTTCACCACCAGTCAACGATACTTTAATCCTAAAAATAAAAAAAAAGAACGTCCAGTGTATATAAACTAAGAGACACACACCTATGTATATACCCTATCTAAATGGTTTCTAGTACTTCTCTGGGAGACAAATTTAAGAGTAGTGTTCTAAGTGTTGTCCAGGAACATCTCTGGATGACAGATTTAAAAATACACACTTTAATGTACATATTTAAGTGTCAGGTTTATCTAATTAATATTATCCTAGCTAATTAAATTTTGTCATTTATTAAACCTGGTTTTAATTTGGAAAATTTCTACTTGAGTCCCAGAGGCAATATTACGTCTCGTTATTATTATTATTATTATTATTATTATTATTAGTAGTAGTAGTAGTAGTAGTAGTAGTAGTAATTGTATTATTATTATTAGTATTATTATTATTATTATTATTATTATTATTAATTGTATTATTATTATTATTATTAATTGTATTATTATTATTAATTAAATTATTATTGTTATTATTACTTGTATTATTATTATTATTATTATTATTATTATTATTATTATTATTATTATTATTATTATTATTATTATTATTATTATTATTATTATTATTATTATTATTATTATTATTATTATTATTATTATTATTATTATTATTATTAACTGTATTATTATTATTATTATTGCTGTTGTTATTTAATTATTATTCAAGTATTTAACTGATTCGTAACATCAGGTTGAAGATACCAGGTGGTCTGATTCACAAGGTTCGAAACCCTTCCTAGTGGTCGGTCTGTTGAGTTTGAAGCCTATCGACTGGACACAGAATAATTAACACTGAAAGTAACTTATTCACTGCTAGTCAAGAACACTTTCATTCTTGTCATAGGGAATAAAGTGCAGTTTTTATGTAATATCCTTCTCCTGGGTGGTCGGATTGACAAGGACCCAGACACCGGGTGGTCGGATTGACAAGGACCCAGACACCGGGTGGTGGTCTGGTTGACAAGGACCCAGACACCGGGTGGTGGTCGGGTTCACAAGGACCCAGACACCGGGTGGTGGTCGGATTTACAAGGACCCAGACACCGGATGGTGGTCGGGTTCACAAGGACCCAGACACCGAGTGGTGGTCGGGTTCACAAGGCCCGAGACTCCAGGTGGTCGGGTTCACAGGGAACCAGACACCGGGTTCACTATCTCTAAGGGGCTACGGTCGAAGTTAATTTTCCACGAGTCACACATTGTTTACAATCCGTCGCGCTGAGGTGTGTTCTACCCACCACACATACTAGCTATTGTTGAATCCCAGTATATTTTTTAAGTTTTTTTTCCAAGATGCTGTGTACGGGAGATTTACAAGCTCGTCTTGGAAGAAGGTTCGTCTTTCAGGGACTTGTGTAAGATGCAAGAGTGTGATATACAGGTGTGATGTATAATGAATTATATATATTTTAATTTAAAGCTGTTGCCTCACCTCTTCTTGTTTCAAATGCTCAGTCTTATCTACGTGTCGAATAGGTAAAATTGGTCAGTTAGCAAGAACTCGTTTACTAAAATTTTCTCATATACGTTTAAAGATATATTTTTTTCATTTATGTTAATGTAAAAGTTAATATTTTTTTACCGAAAGAACCCTGGAAAATTTACTTAACCTTATTATAACAAACGCAATTTAATTTAGCCTAATCCAACTAAATATATTATAGATAAGTTTACAATAATTTAATATTAAACACAATGAAATATATTTTTTTCATTAGGTTCAGAATGATTTTTGCGAAATTATTGCATACACAAATATTCGCTTAGCTTTGCTTATAATAATGGCAGTGCACAGGGACAGTGCACACATTTTTACACCAGTGGGTTTGCTAGGGTGACGGTGCACGGTGCACGAGGAGGTTTAAAGACGATTTTTTTTCATTAAAATTGATATGGTTGTTAAATACAACCATCACACAATGAGGCGTATGTAGTTACTGTAGAAAAATTGTTAAACGAGACGTGATGAATCAAGATGGATAGAAATGATGGTCGAAACGTTGCCTCCAATAACCTGTGCTTCATTTGTGTGTTCAGCTGTGTGGTTGCAGTAGTCGAGTCTGTTGTGGTGGGGTTGTGGTGGTGGTGTGGTGGAGTTGTGGTGGAGTTGTGGTGGTGGTGGGGTTGTGGTGGTGTGGTGGGGTTGTGGTGGTGTGGTGGGGTTGTTGGGGTTGTAGTGGTGTGGTTGTGGTGGTGGTGTTGTGATGGTGGTGTGGTGTGGTTGTGGTGATGGTGGTGGTGGTGGTGTGGTTGTGATGGTGGTGGTGTGGTTGTGGTGATGGTGGTGGTGTGGTTGTGGTGGTGATGGTGGTGTTGTGGTGATGGTGGTGTTGTGGTGGTGGTGGTGTGGTGGTGTGGTTGTGGTGGTGGTGTGGTTGTGGTGGTGGGGAAGTGGACAGAGGAATGTATAATCGTTTGTTTGGTTGTAAGTCATAAAAGCTACAACACCTTCACACTGCCGTAGCGTCAACAATTAGCAAGGAACCCGCAAATTGTCGTAAATGATGACTAGATCACATTTAGATCCCTCCTGGACCTGATAACGTCCCCACACTGACCGAAACGTCTCTCACGTTTCCTTTTACCATCTGTGGACTGGCTGTTCAAGGTAAATCAACACCATTTAACTTTTGTTGACAAAATATTTCTCAGTTTAGGCCATGGAAAGTTTTCCCCGACAGTCATAAATTGTTGATTGGTTAATGGGGTTTGAAACCTTTCGACTTCACGAGATTCATTAATGACACTCGTAACCTTTTCACCACCACACAAGAATAATTAAATACCTAAAATAGAAATTAATGTAAAACTCTGGGCATATATACACTGAGAGACGTGCACCTCGGTGTATACACTGAAGAGGCGTGCACTTCGGTGCATACACTGAAGAGGCGTGCACTTCGGTGCATACACTGAAGAGGCGTGCACCTCGGTGTATACACTGAAGAGGCGTGCACTTCGGTGCATACACTGAAGAGGCGTGCACTTCGGTGCATACACTGAAGAGGCGTGCACCTCGGTGCATACACTGAAGAGGCGTGCACCTCGGTGCATACACTGAAGAGGCGTGCACCTCGGTGCATACACTGAAGAGGCGTGCACCTCGGTGCATACACTGAAGAGGCGTGCACCTCGGTGTATACACTGAAGAGGCGTGCACCTCGGTGTATACACTGAAGAGGCGTGCACCTCGGTGTATACACTGAAGAGGCGTGCACCTCGGTGTATACACTGAAGAGGCGTGCACCTCGCTGTATACACTGAAGAGACGTGCACCTCGGTGCATACACTGGAGAGGCGTGCACCTCGGTGCATACACTGGAGAGGCGTGCACCTCGGTGCATACACTGGAGAGGCGTGCACCTCGGTGCATACACTGGAGAGGCGTGCACCTCGGTGCATACACTGGAGAGGCGTGCACCTCGGTGCATACACTGGAGAGGCGTGCACCTCGGTGCATACACTGGAGAGGCGTGCACCTCGGTGCATACACTGGAGAGGCGTGCACCTCGGTGCATACACTGGAGAGGCGTGCACCTCGGTGCATACACTGGAGAGGCGTGCACCTCGGTGCATACACTGGAGAGGCGTGCACCTCGGTGCATACAGGAGGCGTGCCCTCGGTGCATACACTGGAGAGGCGTGCACCTCGGTGATACACTGGAGGCGTGCACCTCGGTGCATACACTGGAGAGGCGACCTCGGTGCATACACTGGAGAGGCGTGCACCTCGGTGCA
The DNA here is from genome assembly GCA_009830355.1 of Cherax destructor. NCBI lineage: Eukaryota > Metazoa > Arthropoda > Malacostraca > Decapoda > Parastacidae > Cherax > Cherax destructor. The sequence continues at coordinate 73,678 of WNWK01006315.1, forward strand.
TACACTGGAGCGTGCCCGGTGCATACACTGGAGGCGTGCACCCGGTGCATACACTGGAGCGTGCACCTCGGATACACTGGGAGGCGTGCACCTCGGTGTACATGGAGAGGCGTGCACCTGGTGCATACACGGAGGGTGCCCGGTGATACACTGGAGGGCACCGGTGCATACACTGGAGGCGTGCACCCGGTGATACACTGGAGAGGGTGCACCCGGTGCACACTGAGAGGCGACCTCGGTGCATACCTGGAGGGCGCACCCGGTGCACCGGAGGGCGGCACCCTGAGGGGGGCACCTGGTGCATACACTGGAGAGACTCGGTGCAACTGGGGCCCTGGCTACACTGGAGAGGCGTGCACCTCGGTGCACACTGGAGGGTGCACCGGCACACTGGAGGCGTGCCTCGGTGCATACGAGGGCACCGTCACACTGGAGGGCACCTCGGTGCATACACTGAGGTGACTGTGCAACGGAGGGGGCACCCGGGAACGGAGGGCCCTGGCATACACTGGAAGGCGTGACCCGGTGCATAGAGGCGTGCACCTCGTCAACGGAGGACCTCGGTACATGCACTCGGTGCACCTTTGGTGATACACTGAGGCGTGCACCTCGGTGCCGGAGCACCCGGGCCACGGCGGCACCTCGGGCACTGGAGGGCTCGGTGCCACGGGCGCCTCGGTGCACACTGAACGTGCACTGGTGCATACCGGGCCCGGGCACACTGGGCGTGCACCTCGGTGCACACGAGCGTGCACCTCGGTGCATACACGGAGGCCCGGTGCATCCGAAGGCGTGCCGGCATACACGGCGTGCACCTGTGCATACGGCGTGCACGGTGCCACTGGAGCCTCGGTGCATACGGCGTGCCTCGGTGCATACACGGAAGGCGTACCCGGGCATACGGAGGGCCCGGTGCCGAAGGCCCTGCCCGGGCATACCGGAGAGGTACTGGTGCACACGGCGTGCACCTCGGTGCATACACGGAGCGTCCCGGTGCATACACTGAGCGTGCACCTCGGTGCATACACTGAGGCGCCCTCGGTGCTCCTGAAGGGGACCTCGGTGCAACTGGGCGTGCACCTCGGTGCATACACGGGCGTGCCGGGCTACCGGGCTCACTGGGCTCACTGAGCGTGCCTGGTGATACACTGGAAGGCGTGCCTGGTGCACTGGAAGGCGTGCACCTCGTGCACACGGAAGGCGTGCCGGTGCATACACTGAGCGCCTCGGTGCATCGGAGCGTGCCTCGTGCATACTGAGCGTGCACCGGCATACGGACCGGCGGCTCGTCATAGAGCGCACCTCGGTCACTGGAGGCGTGCCCGGTGCACACTGGGCGTGCACCTCGGTGCATCACGGAGAGGCGTGCACCTGTGCTACACGAGGGCACCTCGGTGCCACGAAGGTGCCTCGTGCACACGGAGGGCCCTCGGTGCATCGGTCCCTGGTGCACACGGGGGCGCATCGTCCCGGAGCCCGGTGCACCGAAGTACCGGTGCATCCGAGAGGGGCACCTCGGTGCATACAGGCAGTGCATACCGAGGGTGCACCCGGTGCACACTGAGGCGCACCGGTGCATACACGAGAGGGGCACCGGTGCATACACTCGGTGCATACACTGGAGAGCGTGCACCTCGGTGCATACACTGGAGAGGCGTGCACCTCGGTGCATACACTGGAGAGGCGTGCACCTCGGTGCATACACTGGAGAGGCGTGCACCTCGGTGTATACACTGAGCAGCTTACCTCCTCAGACATTTGAACACCTCCATAACAATGACCTCGGCAGCACTAACTCTCTCAAGAGCATAAACGCACCGTGAATACACTAAGGAACTCTAACAGAATACCATAACGAGAGTAAATCTCGGCATAACGAGGCGTGACCTTCCTGACATTATGATCATATATACTTCTCTCACGGAGTCAATAACTAATTCCTCGTGCAACAATCACTATCACTGGCAGGATAGACAGCGTAAACATACCTCAGACACCAAAAAAAAAAAATTAGAAAATACAGTATTTAAGACTACCACATGATCGATCCAATAGATATCTTTTTAAGGACTTTAAAGCGTAGTAATATTTATATATTTTTTTCTATACGAAGAGTTAATTTAAGGTATCTGCCTAATTGTCAAAATATAAATAAGACGAGGGATATATTTGTGTGATTAACATGAAGACTTGACAGGTTAACTCTTCCTTGAGGAGAGTTAAGATCTGCACACTTATTCTATTTTGTTCACTGACAGTCGTTTATTACTATTGATCTTAAGTTTATACACATGGCAATGTGTGTATTTGTGTGTTTGTTTTTGTATGTTTTTGTGCGTGCGTGTGCATCAGCCTTAACCTCCCCCCATGAATCTGTCTTAACCTCCTTCCCTCTGAATCAGCCTTAACCTCCTCCCCCATGAATCAGCCTTAACCTCCTCCCACATGAATCAGCCTTAACCTCCTCCCCATGAATCAGCCTTAACCTCCCCATGAATCAGCCTTAACCTCCTCCCCATGAATCAGCCTTAACCTCCTCCCCATGAATCAGCTTTAACCTCCTCCCCATGAATCAGCCTTAACCTCCTCTCCCATGAATCAGCCTTAACCTCCTCCCCATGAATCAGCCTTAACCTCCTCCCCCATGAATCAGCCTTAACCTCCTCCCCATGAATCAGCCTTAACCTCCTCCCCATGAATCAGCCTTAACCTCCTCCCCATGAATCAGCCTTAACCTCCTCCCCCATGAATCAGCCTTAACCTCCTCCCCCATGAATCAGCCTTAACCTCCTCCCCATGAATCAGCCTTAACCTCCTCCCCATGAATCAGCCTTAACCTCCTCCCCATGAATCAGACGTTACCTCTTCTCCCCCATGAATCAGACGTTACCTCTTCTCCCCATGAATCAGACGTTACCTCTTCTCCCCCATGAATCAGACGTTACCTCTTCTCCCCCATGAATCAGACGTTACCTCTTCTCCCCCATGATTTTTGTCATTGAAAAGCAAACTTTCCTTGACCAACTTTCTTTTTTCTTACTTTCTAAATTCTTTATTTTCCTGGTGGATATTCCCGCATTACCTAATTCATGGGGAATCGCTAAACCCGTAAGGAGGGAGGAGCGTTGCATAGAACATTGTGAATGGAAGGTAATTATATTTAGAGGAAGGGAAGGAGTAGCTCTAAATCCTCGGATCAAGAAGCCTAAAAAGAACCTCTCTTTGAAGAATGGGGGTGAGGATTGGTGGTGTGGGGATAGGATAAGGATTGGTAGGACCAGTGAGGGATGTGGTCTTCGTTTAGTGATTTGCTGTGACCTCTCAGTAAAATATACTAGGGACGTGGTATTGGACCGGTGGTCTGGCCCAGTGGTCTGGCCCAGTGGTCTGGCCTAGTGGTCTGGCCCAGTGGTCTGGCCCAGTGGTCTGGCTGAATGTGACTCAGGTTGAACTAATTAGGGGTGGTACTTCCTCCAGTCACAACTCAGTTGATAAACCATACCACGGGCGGGGCTAGAACCCGCGGTAGAGTCGTAAAACTCCAGACCGAGGCGCTAGCCACTGGGCCAGCTGGCTACAATAAGATTCATCCAACTAGGTATATTTATACATCATAGGAAGGTTAGCATAGGCACCACTGTTACCACAAATGCAAGTTTTTACAGACGAATCTCCCACCAGCGTGGACGTGACGAACTCTAGCTCAAGTCCCCTCAAAGCCGTCATGTCATTACGATTTCGTGGTCAAATGTTGATAATCTTCTTATAAAACTTACCAAAGATAACCTAATGCGGACACATCCTTAACTTCCCTGGCGACCAGCAGTGTAGATGACAGAGGACCAGTGTTAAACTGCTACTCTAACAACAGCATATCGATTAAAAAAAACACAATTGGGTTCCTTTCGTGATTGCGGATTTTTGGGTGAATTGTTGCAACCACGGTATTGACTTTCCTGCTCTTCACAGTGGCAGCATAGATGTTCATAAAAAGTATCACTCGGAACTAGTGGAACCCTGATGTAAATACTCGTCCTCCCCGTAGTGCAGTTTCTCAAGGTCCCACTTAAACTTTGTAGAAGTCAGCCAACTAAATCAAGGACTTGTAATTGCAAGGACGCTTGTTCGGTCCCCAGTATGTAATTTACTTGCCCTATTTGGGGAAAATTATAATTTTTATGATGTTCACTCAGCGGTTGTTGCAAGAGTTACTGTGTAGGTGGCGAGATTACACAGTTTGCAAGAGTTACTGTGTAGGTGGCGAGATTACACAGTTTGCAAGAGTTACTGTGTAGGTGGCGAGGTTACACAGTTTGCAAGAGTTACTGTGTAGGTGGCGAGGTTACACAGTTTGCAAGAGTTACTGTGTAGGTGGCGAGATTACACAGTTTGCAAGAGTTACTGTGTAGGTGGCGAGATTACACAGTTTGCAAGAGTTACTGTGTAGGTGGCGAGGTTACACAGTTTGCAAGAGTTACTGTGTAGGTGGCGAGGTTACACAGTTTGCAAGAGTTACTGTGTAGGTGGCGAGGTTACACAGTTTGCAAGAGTTACTGTGTAGGTGGCGAGGTTACACAGTTTGCAAGAGTTACTGTGTAGGTGGCGAGGTTACACAGTTTGCAAGAGTTACTGTGTAGGTGGCGAGGTTACACAGTACTGTCAACAAACACAGAGGCTTTGTTATAGCATTTTGTAACTGTGGTTAGACAACTTGCATAGTAATCTTTATTTCTACAAGTACATGTACAAGGTATACAGGCCTAGCTGACATCAATGATATACTGCTATATAGAAAGTCGCTCGTTATGCAGAGCATTTCGGGCAAATTGGGTCAGTGTTGTTCCTAGGATGCGACCCACACCAGTCGACTAACACCCAGGTACCTATTTTATTGATAGATGAACAGGGACAACAGGTATCTTAAGGAAACACGTGCTAATGTTTCCACTCGTAGCGGGAATCTAACCACGGACCCTCATTGTGTGAAGCAAGAGCGTTGCCTACCAGGCCACGGGACGCTTAATAGCACATCTATGATTAGTTAAGTGTCATTCCAAGGTGGCAGAAGTGATTTACCTGTTGGTTATTATAGGCAAATGTGTTCAAACTTACTGCCACTGATCGCTCAAATTTGCTACCGTTTTTAGCATGTAGATAATGCCTCCATTTATTAACTTCCCGAAGCTGTTTACTGGCACTATTAGTCGTCTAATGGCGAGTAAGAGCGCGACAAGACAGGATGTCGTTAATGTCATTAAGGAGCAGACGACAGTTTAAGTAATATTTTACTCTGGATATTTTTATCCCAGGATAAGGCCAGGTATTGTGGTGTATTTTGCACTGGGATGTTTCCTAGGATGCGACCCACAATGAACCAGTCTAAGAAGACCATTGCTAGCGAACTCAGCTTACATATTGAGATCCGTGGTTCGATCCCTGGTGTGTGTAGAACCGTCACCACCACCGTCGTCACCACCACCGTTGTGGAGTAATGTGCTCCTACGATAATGTACTGTAACTTGCTACTTAGCTTATTGATGAATCCAAGATGCAGCCATCCCCAACACCTTCTCAGGGGATCCATCCATGGCCTCATTCTCCACAGGGCTGTAAGGTAAACATAGAGTGAGTATAATTATTGCCCCAAAGGAGCGTATGCCCATATTTCAGTCTTAAATGGACTGAAAGGCGGTTTACTCACTTGTTTGGACTTAAAAGTCCACGCATAACCGCCGTCAATAGGTAAATTTTGATGTTCCTGAAATACAAGAACTGCGCAGCCCCCTGTCTGACAAGAACACAAAAACATACCTCGCTTTTGTAACGTTAGCGATGGTGTTGGCTCCACCATATACGGCGGAAATCCTGTCTTGATTGTAGAATGTCACTGATGAGTCACCGTCTTGTTTCGATGGAGTTCACTTGCGATTGTCTCTACGTTTGTCTTTTTGCAGTAAGAAGCTGCGCACACTTCTGAATATACCGCGATTTTATTCACTAAACGCGCTGGAACAGAGTTCTTATCTTATTTCCCGACGTTAGTGGAGATTAAATTAGAATAACGGACGCGTACGACTAATGTCTTTGTTGAGTTACGTCGCCTCGCACCGCATGACCCCTCTCGTCGTATGACCTCTTCGGAGCCCGTATTCAATCAGACTCCTCGTGCAGCTTCTTGCAGCCTCGTGGTCCCTCGTGGGGCTTGTATCGCTGAGGTCAGCACAAGTTCAACAATTGCTACATACTGCTACAAGTGGCAATTAAAATGTTTGTGTTCCCTAAATTTCAATCACTGGAACACATGAATGTAATTTTCAAGTGTAGAAACTAATACAACAGTTTACTGTAACCTTCCTGTTACGGCAAAGAGTTAAATTTATCTCAAATGACTATTAACTTACATACACACTCGCTGTTACTTGGTCAGACCACGTGACACACTGTGGTCAGTACATCTGGAATCAGTTATTTTGTTTATGCACCCAGACTCGCCTCGTCTGGCCCCTTCCTAAGGGAGGAAAGGGTGAGGGCCCTTAACAAGGGTAGTAAGGGCGCATACCCCCTTCCTTTGGAGAATTTTCTCCACAACCGTCACCACCACTCCCGTCACCACCACTACCACCGTCACCACCACCACTACCACCGTCACCACCACCATTACCACCGTCACCACCACCACTACCACCGTCACCACCACCACTACCACCGTCACCACCACCACTACCACCGTCACCACCACCGCCGTCACCACCACCGTCACCACCACCGTCACCGTCACCACCACCGTCACCACCACCACCGTCACCACCACCACCGTCACCACCACCACCACCGTCACCACCACCACCGTCACCACCACCACCACCGTCACCACCACCACCGTCACCACCACCACCACCGTCACCATCACCACCACCGTCACCATCACCACCACCGTCACCACCACCACCACCGTCACCACCACCACCGTCACCACCACCACCACCGTCACCACCACCACCGTCACCACCACCACCACCGTCACCATCACCACCACCGTCACCATCACCACCACCGTCACCACCACCACCACCGTCACCACCACCACCGTCACCACCACCACCACCGTCACCACCACCACCGTCACCACCACCACCACCGTCACCATCACCACCACCGTCACCACCACCACCAGTCCGCTAATGAAAGATGTTTACCTTCTTATCTCAAAGATAAACACTATTATAGATGTAATAATATTGGTAGAATTACCGACAATATGTTAAGTAAAAGGACACAAATGCAACTAATGTGACATTTTATCTATAAAGGATCTAACCAGGACAAAATCCAAGCACCTTGAACCAGTCAACGCAGGGGTCTACACTATACCATGTGGAGGCTGCGACAGAATTTATGTAGGAGAAACAGCAAGAAACCTCGAAACACGCCTCAATGAACGCATTAATGCATGTAGGAACGATAACCTGAACAACGCCGGCGTACAACACCGAAATTCCAACAATCATCTCATGAAATTCAAAGACGCCCGACTAGTAATCAAAGAAACTAATTTCCGTAGACGCAAGTGCCTTGAATCAGCACTTATCGCTGTTTCTAACACAATTAAACAAAACAAAGGCAGCTTCACCATCTCTGAAGTCTTAGCAAGAATCCTCCTGAAAACAGTAAACCCTACCATCACATAGTCTCTCCTGCTAATTCAACACAAGCACATAGTAGATGTGGAACACTCCTACAGGCCTTCTCTATTCCAACCTCCAGCAGAAATATTTGCCTAACCTATTTTTATACTACCCATGTAATTGTTTTATCACCTTTTACTCATGTGCAAATTGATTGTTCTACCTTATTGTATTACTACTTATACTACTACTACTACAACTTATATCACTATTACTTCTACCACCACTAGTATTACACCTCACTTTGAGAGTATATATATACCCTCTGTGTCCATGTATTGCTTGTAACGGCTTGAAAAAGCTCCTGGAGAGCGAAACGTTGCGACAATAAAATGTCACATTAGTTGCATTTGTGTCCTTTTACTTAACTATTATAGATGTTTGCTTCTAATTGCATCTTATTAGAGGTTTCTTTTATTTATTATATTTTTAAGTTGGACGACTTGCACATCCAGTAAATTTCTACTGGGTGATGTGACCCCCATCGAAGGTGTGAGCCCCTCGAGGGTGTGACCCCCACCCTCCTGGATTACGTGTAGGTTACCTGTATCAACTTGGTGTCACTGCAGGTCACCCCTAGATCAGGCCTCCTGCCTGCTGTAATTCTGTGCGCGTTCTCCAGTTGTGCAGTTTCGCTTGACTTGAAGGATGATGTTAGTATATTCCAGCCTAGAGAGGACGAGTGACCTGAAGAATCATAATTGGTTTGGCCTCTTTTGCTCTGAAAGTTCTGATTTTTCATCCCCTCAGTTACAATAACATTGTGCTCACTCAATGTGAGATTCTCACATAATTACAAAGGGTCTCCTACATTACTTTCACTCTTGAGTGATATGAGTTTTGTATTTTACTCCAATCTCTCGTTTTTAATTTCCTGACTTTTACCGTAACGTAGTAACTGGAAATATGTTGCCAATGGCCCACTGGATGACTTGATTTGTATCAGCTATGGAAGCTAGCTGTTCCTTGTATGGATGCCATTCGAAAAATTTTGTATCGTCTGCAAACGACTTCGTGCTATTGTTTATGTCCGTGTCTGTGTCGGAGATGACAGATAGAAGTGGGGGCGAGTACCTTCGCTTTGAAGAGCACAGCTTTTCACTAGGTAGCCTCTGATTTCTTCGTTTACTATTGCTCTTGTTTTCTATTTGATAGGAAGATAAATATCAGTATGCTCACCTAGCAATTATTCCTTTTGCACGTAGTTTGTGCATATCAAGACGACGGTGTGGCCCACGAGGGTGTGGTCCACTCAGTTTACCAGAGTATATTTAAGGAGGAGTATTCTATCCTACCTGCTCTCCATTCCTTGATAATGGTGATGGTATCTTGAACCCATCGTCCACCCCTTCGTCGAAATCATAATTTCCTCCTATGCCCCAAGAGATGTGCGACTCCTGAGACTCTAGCTCTTCCCCATGATGCTCTCATTGCTGCGAGATACTTACTGAAGATAGACACCGGAGAGCGATCTCTCATTGGGACAACCTTTGAGTCTGTGTTGAGTTGAATCAAGCTTGGAAAAAAACAAATGTCTCAGTAAGAGCTCGTTTTTTAGCTTGTTTGGTCACATACCTGAGAGGGTAATGCATCAATGGATTCATTGATGGAGTGAGAGGCAGATGTGACTGCGCCATAAAAGGTTCACTACATCAATCAATGAGTCCCACCCAGTATACATTATGGCGGCTCCTTGTTGATCACCCGCTGGGTGCCTGCCACACGCCTCTAATGGTATCACACTATGCATGATGCATTGAGGGTATCAGTGGTATCACAGTAAAAGATGCATTCATGGTACAGTGGTATCACACCATGCACGATATATTAATGGTATCATATTTTTTTTTTATGGTGTACAATGCTGACACCTTGATGCGCAATACTTTGGTATTTCTATTGCCGAAACGTTTCGCCTGTATACGAGGCTTCTTCAGTCGAATACAAGAGACTACGAGACAACTGGAGACAGTAGAAGAGTTGTACATGTGTCTTGCTCGTCAAAAGCGATTTGAAGTGATCAGTCCGTCACCCTTTGTAGGTGGTCAGTCCCTCGAGCCTAAAGCACAGGCATTCGACATGTGGCATCAGGGCCGGATTTAGACCTTGGGGGCCCGGGGCACTTTAGGTTTGGGGGGCCCTCAACATGGAAATTAAATTGAATTACAAAAAAGAAATGAACTAAAATGAATGATAAACATCAGTTTTCGAAAAAAAAATGTTAGGTTTCGAAGAAAACGTCTGATTTTATTTTTCTCAATTTTATTGACTAAGAATAAGTTTGACTCTAATTTTCAGTTTGCAATATATAGAAGGGGTGGGGGGCACCTTTTGTTCTATTTTCTGATGCCCCCACATACACTTTATTTGTTAATTACTTTTATTAATTACACTATTTTTTTTATTATTACATTTTGTTATAAAGGAAGTCCTTCGTCTGGGGGCCCCTTTGGCAGGGGGGCCCGGGGCAGTTGCCCCCTTTGCCCCCTTATAAATCCGGCCCTGTGTGGCATGTTTTTTTTTCTTTATTCATACCCATATTAACGTAAACAGACCTTGAGCACCATAGATAGCTCCAATCCTTTAAATCAAGATCCCTTTAGCATCAAATCACCTTCCTCCTGAACGGGTCAGAGAGAAGCAGCAGCTTGGCCTCGCCCGCTGCTGCCAGACGTACCATCACGCCAGAACACATAGTTTAATAGTTGCAGTCTGCTTCTAAAAGGCAGCTGGAATGCTTGAGTAAACACATTAGCTGGTGTGTGTGTGTTCCCCCAGGGGTGGCCACCTTAAACTGTTTACATAATACTTTAAGTTTCTAGTCAGGTCAATTAGAAACTTGCATCCATTAGTTTTATGCTCAGCTATCTTATTTACCCTAATTTCCGAGTGAATACATAATTACTTGAAGTGTCCATGTTGCATTCGTGTCACTACTGGAATGTTGTGGTAGTTGCTTTAATGTCTCGAGCGAAGTGCCTTGATATCTGAGGGGAATTCTAATTTTTCAATGATGTATTTTTTGGTGGGTGGAGGATTATATATATATATATATATTATATATATATATATATATATATATTTATATATATATATTATATATATATATATTATATATATATATATATATATTATATATATATATATATATATATATATATTATATATATATATATATATATATATATATATATATATATATATATATATATATTATATATATATATATATAATGTCGTGCCGATTAGGTAAAACTGGTCAATTAGCAAGAACTCATCTAAAATTAAGTCCTTTCTAAAAATTTCTCTTATACGTTTAAAGATACATTTTTCATTTATGTTAATGTAAAAATTTATAATTTTGTACCAAGAGAAACTTTGAAAACCTACCTAACCTTATTACAACAAGCGCAATTTAATTTAGCCTAACCCAACTAAATATATTTTAGATACTTTTACAATAATTTAATAATAAACAAACACAATGAAATATATTTTTTTCGTTATGTTCAGAATGATTTTGGCAAAATTATTGCATACACAAATTTTCACTTGTCTTATATGGCAAGGTGAGCGTTGCCATTTAAGCCAAAATCGCAAGTTTTACCTAATCGGCACGAATATATATATATATATATATATATATATATATATATATATATATATATATATATATATATATATATATATATATATATATATAGTATGTAGGAGAGATTGAGATTATTTCCAAGTAAAAATAGGCCTTAGACAAGGATGTGTGATGTCACCGTGGTTGTTCAATATATTTACAGATGGGGTTGTAAGAGAAGTGAATGCGAGGGTCTTGGCAAGAGGTGTGGGGTTGAAAAGAATCTAACACAAAGTGGGAGTTATCACAGTTGCTCTTTGCTGATGACACTGTGCTTTTGGGAGATTCTGAAGAGAAGTTGCAGTGAATATAGGAAAGAGTAAGGTGATGATAAAAAATTAAGTAACGAAAGATTGGATATCAGGTTGGAGGGAGAGAGTATGGAGGAGGTGAATGTATTCAGATATTTAAGAGTGGATGTGTCGGAAGATGGGTCTATGATAGATGAGGTGAATCACAGAATTAACGAGAGAAAAGAGGTGAGTGGTGCACTGAGGAGCTTGTGGAGACAAAGAACTTTATCCATGAAAGCAAAGAGGGGAATGTATGAGAGTATAGTTATACCAACACTCTTGTATGGGTGTGAAGCATGGGTGGTGAATGTTGCAACAAGGAGAAGGCTGGAGGCAGTGGAGATGTCGTGTCTGAGGGCAATGTGTGGTGTGAATATAATGTAGAGAATTCATAGTTTGGAAATTAGGAGGTGCGGGATTACCAAGCTGAGGAGGGGTTGTTGAGGTGGTTCAGACTTGTAGAGAGGCTGGAACATAATAGAATGACTTCGAGACTGCATAAATCTGTGTTGGAGGGAAGGCGGGGGTAGGGGTCGGCCTTGGGAAGGTTGGAGGGAGGGGGTAAAGGAGGTTTTGTGTGCGAGGGAATTGGACTTCCAGCAAACATGTGTGAGCGTGTTAGATAGGAGTGAGCGGAGACAAATGGTTTTAGGACTTGACGTGCTGTTGGAGTGTGAGCAAAGTAATATTTATGAAGGGATTCAGGGAAACCGGCAGGCCGGACTTGAGTCCTGGAGATGGGAAGTACAGTGTCCGCACTCTGAAGGAGGGGTGTTAATGTTGCAGTTTAATAACTGTAGTGTAAGCACGCCTCTGGCAAGACAGTGATGGAGTGAATGATGAAAGTTTTTCTTTTTCGGGCCACCCTGCCTTGGTGGGAAACTGCCATGTTAAATATAAATAAAAATAATATATATATATATATATATATATATATATATATATATATATATATATATATATATATATATATATATATATATATATATATATATCCATCCTCGGCTAGTCGCAGTGTTGTTATTGATTAAATACCACTTGTTCGTGGTTACAATAATATAAAATACTGCTCGTGGAGGCTAGTACACCAAACGGAGAGGATGAAATTAGCTCTGAAGCACCCACACCATTGAATGTCCTCGTATCACGGTACAACACCTAGCTCTGCTGGGTGCGTGATTCTTGTAGGATTGTATGGTTCCGTGGGTTAGAGCGTCATGGAATTTTCGCTCACCATGAGACGGGCTAAAACATGGGATCGAATCCTCGGCTAGTCGCAGTGTTGTGATTATATATATATCGTGCCGATAGGTAAAATTGGTCAGTTAGCAAGAACTCGATTAAAATTGTCCTTTCTAAAATTTTCTCTTAAACATTTAAAGATATATTTTTTTCATTTATGTTAATATAAAAATTAATGATTTTGTACCAAAAGAACCTTAAGAAACTTACCTAACCTTATTAAAACAAGCGCAATTTAATTTAGCCTAATCCAACTAAATATAAGTTTACAATAATAAAAATACAGATGACACCCGAAGAGTAGTAAATAATTTTTTTCCATTCATATTTTACAAGTTTTCGAATTCTGTCAAAATTAACAGAAATTAGGAAAGTGCCAACTAGTATCAGGTCACACAGCACACTGAGGGACTTTCACTCGTGGCACTTCCTCAGCGATGAGATTAATCTGTAATTCTCATTATCGAAAAACTTGACAGATGTGTACACTAAAGATACCCAACTCCAGGTATTTAAGAGTCTACCCCCAGTAATGAGTAGACTATTAAATACCTTTCGATTATTACACTAAGAGTGGTCAGTTTCGCTCCCTTTCTGGGGGATTTACTGCAGAGATAAAACTGTAGTAAACTTGTGTTTATCACTGACGTGGTGGGTCCCACCGCACCCACCGAGTGAAACGACACCCGCCCACAAGATTTTAAAGGGAATTAACTCCGCCTCCGGGTTAGGAAGTCGTTGTTTGCTTAACGTGCAGTTTACAAATTGTTGGTTGATGTAACGTGTCTGTGTTGCTCGCTCTGCTGCTTAAGCTTTACCTCTGTCTCCTCCTCTGTCATGCAGGCTTATCCTCGCTGCATGGGGCTTTATCCTCGTGTCATGCAGGCTTTATCCTCGTGTCATGCAGGCTTTATCCTCGTGTCATGCAGGCTTTATCCTCGTGTCATGCAGGCTTTATCCTCGTGTCATGCAAGCTTTATCCTCGTGTCATGCAGGCTTTATCCTCGTGTCATGCAGGCTTTATCCTCGTGCCATGCAGGCTTTATCCTCGTGTCATGCAGGCTTTATCCTCGTGTCATGCAGGCTTTATCCTCGTGTCATGCAAGCTTTATACTCGTGTCATGTAAGCTTTATCCTCTGTCATGCAAGGCTATTATCGTGTTGCAAGCTTACCCGTGTCATGAAGCTTTACTTGTCACGTTCGTTGTATAGTTTACGTGTGTGACACATGTATGTTGAACGTTTCGTTGTGACACGTTTCATTGTGTGACACGCTTTCGTTGTGTGACACGTTTCGTTGTGTGACACGTTTCGTTGTGTGACACGTTTCGTTGTGTGACACGTTTCGTTGTGTGACACGTTTCGTTGTGTGACACGTTTCGTTGTGTGACACGTTTCGTTGTGTGACACGTTTCGTTGTGTGACACGTTTCGTTGTGTGACACGTTTCGTTGTGTGACAAGTTTCGTTGTCATGGCGAGCAGTGGCGTGAGTAAAATTATTTTACTTGCACAAATAACTTAGATAAATAATCCAATTTGGACCGAAAGGTCGTCATAATTTTCTCTTTCCTATGAGCGGGTTATTTGTGTATTGTTCGAGTCACGGTATTGTGCCTTTTTTCTTTATTTTACATAGTAAAGTGAACAGTAAACTATAGTGACTTTAAAAATAAAGTTTTTTGCAATGAAAGATACTGGAAAATTTGGATTTGCTTAATAAGCCGTCACTGACTGCATGGCAGTGTATAAGGATCATGATATAACTTCATTTTAGACGTAAAATCATCGTGAAATATTTACGTACAGGGTAAACAAAAAGCAAAATAAAAAGCAAAGAAAAAGATATGGGCTAGTTTCCCCACGCCATGATATGTTATTCAGTCTATGAAGTTTTTTATGGCATGTGATTAATGATGGCCACGGCAGAGCGGCCTCCATGGAGGGATCACAGGATCAGTCCGCAGTGTTACACTTGATTGATCATTTTTAATGCAACTGTATATTGTTTTGTAGATATGAATATAGTGTCAGTCTGCCAAAAGGGCAACTTTTCCATAGCAGGTGCAGCACATGTTAGGTTCACTATCTATAGTCTCGTTGAAGTCTCTCAGTGATGGTTCCTTGCGTGTTGTGGGACACTCCGCGCAACACCGCCCACCTATGCCACTCTCCCATCCACTCCAACCTTTCTCTCCACTACCACCATCACCACCAACACCTCTTCTACCCACTGTGCTGACCACCATAATCCTCCCCTTCCCATCACCGCCACGAAGGATAGATGGATAGATCTTGAGAACTGTGGCTGGAGTAGCTCTGTGACCGATAATATCCTACCATAATAACCAGGACAAGTGTTAATAAACGTCCAATTTTGTATGAATTGAATACTGTGGAAATTCTAATTATTATTATTATTATTATTATTATTATTATTGTGATAGTATTAATGGAGTAGTTATTTCTGCTAGATTACTAGTGAAACAATTATGAGAAGGTCCAGGCATTCTTTTTTGAGGATTCATTTTTATTGCAGTGTCTGACACGATGAAGAGAATATACATGTTCGGCTCTTCTCTTTCAGCAAGAATTTTTACAAAAGAAAATCTTGCTGACTGTGGTGCAAGAAACTGTTGCCATCAACCTTTCCTTGGAGCAAATGCGATTGCCTCCCAGTCCCCACTTCGAAAGTCCCCATGCGACTCCTTACGAATTTAGCGTCCTTTCCTTCCCATCCCAGTGAAGGAGAGGGTTGCCTGGGCTTCCTAGGAAACTACAGAAGTGGATGGAAGGCCTGGGCCTTTTTCTTCTGAGTATGGGATAGCATGTTTTTAACACCCCGCTCCTCACGTTTAATGGCGTCAATAACCGAGGGTGTGGAAGGTGGGGAGACAACATTGTATGTTGCTATATTTACCTCAAACATCGAGATACTGACACCTTAGTCTAGGTGTAAGTAGCTAGTCCTGCGATAGCCTTGGTGTGGACTTTGATATCCTGCTCTTCCTTTCCCATGTACTTTTTCTTTCTCGTTAATTCTCATTCTCTCTCTCATTCTTTCATTCCCTGTGAGTATGCAACACCTCAACGATGTTTACAGACAGATATGATTCTTGTAGGATCTTGTTATAAACACACCTGACAAGTGTTAAGTTCTCACTGATGTCTGAACATAAGACGAACACAAGTCATATTGAATGTTTTCCAGTTATGAATTTCTATAATCCTGCGGGATGTTTATAAAACTCGTTTTTCATAAATACAAATCACATCGAAGATTTGCGGAAATAGCAACCTTTGCTAAATATAGCAATAACTAACTTCTTTTCTGCCCTACACGCAGGACAAATAAAACTGTCAACATATTTTTTGGCTAATAATGTTTACCCTTCTGGTGGTGAAAGAGGTATTTATTAGTACTCCTAGATAAATGTGTTGTATATCAATGTTATTTAGCGAAGAGTATGTTATTAAATGATCTTCTCATCAAAATACCGTAAGCGTTTCGTCCACCAGACACTTTCTCGCACAGTCGTATGTAATATACCATTAGTCTTTCAGACCCCCCCCCTCCCCTCCCCCAGGAACAAGCCTTCACTGCTTCACCGTTTTCTTTCTTGTTGAAGTGGTGACCATTGAAGTCTTGAGAACTGCTGGTAATCACCTCCCAGGACCATTGTCTTGTACCATCCCCAGGACCACTGTTTTGTGCCCCCTACCAGAACCACTCCAGTCTTGTGTTCACTCCCGGGACCACTATAGAGTCTTGTTCTCCTTCCCAAGACCACTGTCCTGCCTTTTACCCCTTCCAGGACCACTACAATGTCTCGATCCCAATCCCAGGTCCACTATTGTATCCCCTCCCAAGCCTACTACACTTGCTATACCCTACCAATATCTTTCTTATTTTTTTCCAGAGATGTCACGGTACTGTGACGAATGATCAGATTAAGTCTAATAGCATATCTTAAGTGAAGGTGGACACCATCCTTCCTACAACCTTCGATTTCGAACGATTTAAATGGCTTAAATTTCTGTACAGTCTTGACAGCGACCGGAAAATGAATCTTTGCTCTTTGTTATAAAATAAACAAACATTTATTTCTATGTTCAGTATACAAAATGTAATTTACATGCAATAAAATAATATTAAGCAAAAAGAAAGCCACGAACATGCATGTGCATTTCGGGCAGAATAATCCTAATAGGTAAACTAACCTAATATTAAGTAACTTGTATTTACATACAGGTAACTAATTGCTAAATTCCACAAATGGGAGGATGAGCTAGTGACTGGAATAAAATAGCTGGCTAGAGACTTGCATTTTTACATCAGGGTCCCCGTAACATTGTTACGTCAGGGTCCCCGTAACATTGTTACGTCAGGGTCCCCGTAACATTGTTACGTCAGGGTCCCCGTAACATTGTTACGTCAGGGTCCCCGTAACATTGTTACGTCAGGGTCCCCGTAACATTGTTACGTCAGGGTCCCCGTAACATTGTTACGTCAGGGTCCCCGTAACATTGTTACGTCAGGGTCCCCGTAACATTGTTACGTCAGTGTCCCCGTAACGTTTTCAAGTGTAGGGAACAAGCCTGACATCATTGGTGATTAAGCACTGAGAGGATTATTACCTCCCATCAGTAACGTTAAGACGACACCTGGCAGGCCCTAGTGTTGGTACAAGTGTGGCTTAACTAGTCTTTATACTTGTGATTATTACAAGCATTCATCTGTGTCCTTGCCAGTCCTCGTGTCCCAATTATGGACATTTGTATAGATAATGTAATACACTGAAGCTTTGGGACACACAAATCTTCATTTGAGGTGGGTTTAGCCCTTAACGATTACGTTCCTTCTAAGGCGGTGCCCTGATACTGCTCAGTCTCTTAATCAAGGAATTTGGAGCTACTCTCCCTTATTTGGTACTCTTTGTTATCTCCCATTACCCAGGTGCTACATGACCCCTTCGTGCTTACCGCTTCCTAATATTAAGAAGCCTTTAAAACGACCTTTCATCATTACGAAATTGTGTAGACAATGAAAACAATGGCAATGGAACGTAAGTGACTGATCACTCTGAGGCTGAAGTCTTGTGAAGTCCCTGTGGCTCATTTCTTTATCTTTATTAGACTTGATAAAGATACTCTTTGCATTTATTAAAGTTATTGTATGTTATAATTTGTTTGTCCATGGAAGTTAAGAGGGGAATGTATGAGAGTATAGTTATACCAACACTCTTATATGGGTGTGAAGCATGGGTGATGAATGTTGCAACGAGGAGAAGGCTGGAGGCAGTGGAGATGTCATGTCTGAGGTCAATGTGTGGTGTGAATATAATGCAGAGAATTCGGAGTTTGGAAATTAGGAGGAGGTGTGGGATTACCAAAACTATTATCCATAGAGCTGAGGAGGGGTTGTTGAGGTGGTTCGGACATGTAGAGAGAATGGAACGAGACAGAATGACTTCGAGAGTGTATAAATCTGTAGTGGAGGGAAGGCGGGGTAGGGGTCGGCCTAGGAAAGGTTGGAGGGAGGAGGTAAAGGAGGTTTTGTTTGCGAGGGGCTTGGACTTCCAGCAAGCATGTGTGAGCATATTTGATAGGAGTGAATGGAGACAAATGGTTTTTAATACTTGACGTGCTGTTGGAGTGTGAGCAAAGTAACATTTATGAAGGGATTCAGGGAAACCGGCAGGCCGGACTTGAGTCCTGGAGATGGGAAGTACAGTGTCTGCACTCTGAAGGAGGGGTGTTAATGTTGCAGTTTTATAACTGTAGTGTAAAGCACCCCTCTGGCAAGACAGTGATGGAGTGAATGATGACGAAAGTTTTTTCTTTTTCGGGCCACCCTGCCTTGGTGGGAATCGGCCGATGTGTTAATAAAAAAAAATAATTTGTTAAATTTAGTTTATTGATATCAACACAAGCTAGAAGTTTGTAGATGAATTAGGTTGCGAATGTAGAGGCAACGATGGCATTAGATGACATGTCTGAGTAGGGAGTGACTCTAGCCAGCCAGGAAATAGTATTGGAACAAAATTGGGGTACTGGCATGACAGGTGCACGATTGGTGCTCCAGTGGGCTAGTAATAAATAATAAATAAACCAAATATCTTTATTAAAAATGCTTTTTAGTGGTGCTGCCACCCAAATAAAACACTAGTGTTTGTTTCCAATGCCGGGTCACCATTTGGAGAAGACCCGGGCCGGTGGTACCGGCAAACCTACAACAACAACATCCAACCTACCCATTAGTCCACCCCCACCCCTCCTTCCCTTCCTTCCTTCCCCGCCATCTCAATCTTCCAGACCACAATGCGGTGAGCCGAAGATCGAGAAATTCAGAGAGTTGACATCTTTGATGTAGTACATAGCTGGTCTTGCTAGACGCCTCGCTATTGTGTATCCTGTTCACCTGGATTCTTATGTCACAACGCATGACGTCACAGGCTTGAATCCAAGGTAGGAAGAAATGCGACTATACCGAGTGACCTTGCTCGGGAACTTTCTAACAAGATCCAGTCTCAATTTTTCCTATACTGTATGCGAATGGAAATGTATAATTAATCTATGGGCTAAAATAAAGATTTTTTCACTTATTGGTACTGCCCAAGGTAATATATTCCATTTGTTCTGAAATTGTATATGTAATTTCCATGTTATAACTATGGCTGGATTAACAATGGAAACTCAAACTGGAGAAGGTCAGCGGCGCATGGAACACTAGCACACACAAAAACAGTCTTATATACAGACACTTCAGAATACTATAGTTTAGGGTGTGCAGCAGCAGTGTGGAGCTCTCACAAGAAAGCTAGAAGAGGTTCATAGCTGTGACACCAGCCTGACCACAGAGTTGCAGGACCTGAGCTATGAGGGTCAACTTTAAGAATTAAAACTTCCATCGTTGGAGAAGAGCGGGAAGATGACCACAACACAAGATCCTCAAGTACAAAGTAGACCGGACACAACAAAGCTGCTGATCAGAGGCACCAAGACGGATATGGAATGGTAGAAGAGGATCAAGCGACACAAATATCAAGCACCAAGATGAGAGAGAAAAACGAAACTTGAGCGAAAGGACAGTGAGCAAGAGGCCGGGGATGCTTCACACCAGGGATGCTGTTTCATCTCCCAGCCCCGTACTCACAAGATAAATCATCACAACTGTATACTCTCTCTCTCTCTCTCTCTCTCTCCCCTATGTTCTACAGTACCATATGTTTCGATCGCCACATTATCCAAGACACTTATATTCTATATGTCATAACCCCGGCCCCCTGCACCTCAGTCTTTTCAAGAGGTATAACTGTATATTAAAACCATCCAGAGGCAGAGGAGCTGCAGCTTAACTCCCTCGAGAGACCAGGAGCTAGAGATGAACACCTTCAAGAAACACAAGAGTTTTAGCTCAACACTAAATAAGCCCAGCACCTATAGCTTAACATACTGTGGATCAATGTACTTAAGGACAAAAGTTGGATCTCAGATTTATGAAGAAACATTCAAGGCAGCGCAAGAACACACCCTATTATTACATCAAGGGTGTGCACACTGTGCAGTACCTGGGTATCTTAAGAGACGTTTCCCCTCCCCCTCCCTCCCAGGGAGCTTTATCAGTTTTATACTTCTCGGTATTCAGTACTTTTGATCTAGTTATTTTCGTCAGACCTGGAATCTAGATACAAAGATGTTGTATGCACGGTTCTTCGTATTTTGTTTCTTTAATGTATACCTCACTAGGTAAATGGTAGTTTCTCTCTCCCTCTCCTGTCGCTGTTTCAGCTCTTCAGACAGTACCTGTTTACCGCTATTGTATTCAGGGCTCTACGTAATTAGCAGAAAAAAAAATTGTAGTGTAACATTTAGGCTGTCACCTGGGACTGGTGTTTATCTCTTCTGCGTGTGTGAGCGCCTTGTATGTTCTTCCTAGAGTTAATGTGAATTGTTACTCTGTTCATTGTTCCACACTCACGCTGTACTCTAGTCTGTTTCTCCTCTTCTGATGTATGACCCGTGTAGGTTTATAAGTTGTCTTCATTATTATTGTTACTTGCATTCGTGTAACATAAATCTTTGATGTTTGGCCTATTACTGTAACTGTCATTATCTCTTGCACTTTAATTTTGCCCTATGGCGATGCTTCTGTTTCCCAATATTAACTTCCACCTCGACGCGCACTTTACCCTACACTCCTCTATAACTCCACCATGCAAAAATCCTCAAATAAATCCCACTACAACCCTCCCCTGCTTCCTATTCCTCGCTGTAACTCTTGATTTCTACCCCCACAAAGCTGCACACCAGACAACCCCTACTCGTGCTGATAGATGACTCAAGTGAATCCCAGCTTCACTGTCTGCTAGGACTCTCATTGCAGTGTCTGCCCTGGCCCAGGGGGCGTCTCTCCATCCCATAATCTAAAATTACTATATTATACAGTGTTAAACCCGTATGGGTCATACAGTT